>VZRR01006553.1:394122-412604 GCA_013398015.1 Oreocharis arfaki | reverse complement strand
CCTCGGGTCCCGCCTCCCGGTCCCGCCTCCCGGTTCCTCCTCCCGGTCCCTCCTCGGGTCCCGCCTCCCGGTTCCTCCTCCCGGTCCCTCCTCGGCTCCCGCCTCCCGGTTCCTCCTCCCGGTCCCGCCTCGGGTCCCGCCTCCCGGTCCCGCCCGGGGCAGGGCGGGGGCTGGGTCTGGGCACCTGCTGGGAGCCCCGCTCCGCCTTCAGCCAGGGTGGGTTAGGCTGCCCCGAGAGCCGAATTCCTGGTTTCCCAGAATCGATTAGCTTGGAAAAGACCTCTGAGATCACCGAGTCCAACCTGTGGCCGGGCACCACCGTGTCAACCACACCATGGCCCTGAGTGCCGCATCCAGCCTTTCCTTAAACACCTCCGGGGGTGGGGACTCCACCACCCTGGGCAGCCCCTTCCGATGCTTAACAATCCTTTCTGTGAGCAAGAAGAAAGGGAGGGCAACAAAGTTGAGCTAGTCACTTCAGATGAAGAAACAGCAGTATTTGTCTCACCTAACTCATGGCAGTAAATGGATTCCTAAATGAGAAATAATCCTGCCCTCGTGCCGCTTCTCGAAAGGTGCTAGGGAAACAAAGGTAGGGGAAAAGAAAACTGGGAAGATCCAATGAGAACAGGATTGTCGTGACCTTTTGGGCAGACCCACAGTGGAAGGAGAGTCAGGAAAGGCATGGCATGTGTTATCTCCACAGGCAGAGGAGCACAGAGAGAGCAGGACACCATCAGCACACCATCCCAGAGCCGAACAGGACAAGCTACAGTCACAGGTTCTCACCTAAAAACTAAAACAGAATCCCATCGCATGAACCCTGTTGAACGTTTTTGGTTTTTTTTTTTAACTTTTTTTTTCTTAATCAGATTTCGTTTGCATCAGAAAACAGTTCACATCATTGCTAAAAGCTACCGGAATCTTACAAGAGACTACAAAGATGGAACAAACAAAAGCAGAACTAGGCTCCTCGTAAATTCATACTAGGAGAAACACAAAAGGTCAACATCAAGCAGCCAAGCAAAAAGTTAGTACCCTAAAAATCAAACCAAAACCAGACATTTTAAGACAGAATTTAAGACAGGAATTTTCATAAGAGATACCAATTTATCAGCATATAACCACTGCCCTCAATATCAGCACATCTGATATGACCTGTAGTTCTCTCCATACATTTTTTTTTGCTTTTCTGAACACATCCACTTGAAATCCCTGTCTTAAATTAATAAACAGATAAAAGTCACCTTGTTCCTGTTAAGCAGAACAGAATAGCAGCCAAGAGATAATACACATCTGCTCCCAACACAAGCTGATACAGTCAGCTAAAGGCAACTTCCACCACAACTAAACATTAACAGGCTTCTGTAATAAAAATTTACAAAGGATATTTTCCTACCATTGCTCTCCGAAGATCTCTTCAGAGTGTTTGTCAAAACTAGAACACGCACAGTCTACCAATAATGTAATACAGCTGTTAATGTGAACCACTGAATCCGAATTTGCCTGTAGTCCTTCCACTATTAAGTATTATCATAGCTTCACAAAAAACTCATGCTCAACATTTCGTGGGCTTTTGCCTCAAACTTACGGTGAAGAGAATAAAGTGGTGAAAAACGTTTACCTTATTCATTTGAGAATAAAGGCAGTAAAATTATTGTTTCCTCATCTACAGAATAAAATTAAAGGTTTGAAAAAACCCCAAAGAACATAAGTTCAAAACTAATATAATAAAAAAAAAGAGGGTTAGTGGCACCAAATGCTTGTATGGGAAAAACTCTCTAAATATTTTTTAGAGACTAAATGAGATCTTTTACCTTCTAGTTATTATCTGGACCATTGAGTCAAAGGAGGATTATTCTTGTGCTGCCTGTTGTACTATCCTACTGATCTAGTTTTAAACACTAAAGCTGAGAGCAGAAGAGTCTGCAAAGCTAATTGGAGCCTGTCACCACAGATTGTTGTGTAAGCAGCCTTTTGGACATCAAACAACTGTTATTTACAACTTAATGCATAGATTAATTAGGATAGATGTCAGTTCTTGCATGGTCACTTGGCCTGTAACACCTGTCCTTTTAAACACTTTTGTTTAAACAACACACAATTTGTAAAGCTAGAAACTGTATTAAAAATATCCTGCAGTATTTTATCCTCTCCAGCACTACATTCAAGGACATGCTTGGCTCATGTGGCTTATTTTCCCTCTTTTTCCTTCTAAGATGGATTAACAGAGTGTCAGAAGCCTACAGGTAACTTGTGACTGCTCCAACACAAGTGTAAAGCCAAAGTCTCAGTCCAGGTAAATCAGCAGTAAATTCACCAGGGTAATTATCAGCTACTCTGATAATCTGTTCATCAATCATGAACTGAGATGCTGCCACCATCATCAAATTTTGTTTTCAATGACATTAGTGCTTTGGAAGTGTTTTATGATGGGATCCATCAGAACTGTTCCTTTGACAGTCACACAGTGAAAATGGGGAGAGCTGAAAAAAGAAGAAAAATAAAACAGGGTAAACTTTGCAAAGATCATCAATAAAGACAGGCTGTAAACCTGCCAAAGAGGACTCAGCTGCCATCATGTGTCAGTTCATGCTTCTCTACTTCTCCCAGTCCTGAGAAATGAAGCTGGAAAGCCATGGTAAGACAAACATTCATCCACACAGGAAATGCAGTAGAGATTGGAATAATAATACATTGAGAAGAAATAAGATTTTCAGAAATTACTATTGATATAGATTTGTGTGTTTCTGGGCATTCAGCTAGGGATATTTTAAACAGCCAAGATCTCAGGAAGTGCTGGACATCCAAGTATAAAAATGGCACCCTGGAAAAACCTCGAGTTAAACATCTAGCAATAGCAAAAGGGTTAATTTAATTGTATTTTTTTTAATACCTAGCACTACTATTAATATTGTTTTTGATCCAGTCAACAAAAAACCCAACATTAGTGTATACTCCTGGGTAGTTCTTCCTTCCACATCCCAAGCCCCAGCTCGTAATTCCATGGAGGGTGTAAAATCCCGAGTTGTCTTCTGAAGGACAAACTAATGGGCCTCCAGAATCACCCTGCACAAGGACAAAGGAACCTTGTCATGAGCCACCGTCACTCCTGCTGTTTTTAGAATATCAGTTCAGCAAGGAGAGGTCCCAGCTGCTCACTTGCTTGGGGGTTTCTGTTTTTCAAAGACAAAGAAGGACACAGCCTTTGTTCGAGGGAAGTAACTCTTTTTGCAATACGAGTAATTAAAATCCGACTGCTAAGGAGTCTCTCACTGTAAACCCCCACAGTGTGTTTGCCAGAAAACAGCTATGGGAGGTTTTACACTTCCCTTTCTAGAACCCATCTGGCCATATCCCAAGGGTGATGCAACTTACTGTGCATGAGTCCTTGCCTTCTTCCAGAGGGAATCCAGCACAGATCATCCTCTGGGTCACTTTATTGGGAAGGTTTATGTAATAGTTCTGACATATGTCAAGTGCCAAGATGGAGACTTCCAGCTGCTGCAGTTTTTTCCCCTTTTTTCTGTCTTGAATGAAAACACATCATCCAATAGAGGCACGAATTAGTGGTTCCAGAAGGAAGGTTTACTCCTCTCCTTTTCAAATGGTTTCAATCTAAATTATCTGATTTCTCTCCTCCCACCCATGTCCTTTCATGTCTAGCTGAGCTTGCACAAGTGAAAACTTTTCAACGTGTCTGTTCTCCGAAAACTAACATATAGACAGAAGGACTGTTACAACACAGAATGTGGTATTTAAAACACAGCTACAACATGCCCAACCAGCAAAGACTGCATACCTGCTTCAGGTGCACCCCACCCTGTGACCACACACATCCTCGAGGGCTGCAGCACCTCCTCCTTGGCAGGGAGGCACGCTGGGAGCACGGAGGGGTTGAATTCCAAGGGCTCAGCCAGTTGCAGTAGGGCAATGTTGGAGTCCAGAGTGGTGTCATCAAAACTTGGGTGTATAATACACTGCCTGACTGACCTTTTCTAGGAGAGCAAAGACATAGACATTTTCTGAATGACTTGGGAATGTGAGGCTTTAAGTCACTTCGGTTTTATAAATTTCCAAGATGCCCTAGGAGGAGAACACATATAAAAGCAGCTCCAGAAACCACCAGCTTTCTAATATTAACAAGTCAAGATTATGCATCTGTGACATGGAACAGGGAACATGCAGAAAACTCCATCCAGCAAGGGTAGGAAGAGTCTTTGAAGAACATTTATCCAGTGTGAGCAAGGTGGCGACTTGTGCCCCAATTATTTCTGTCTTGGTGACAGTCACCAGTGAATACAGAGACAATACACTTCTCACTCCCACATCTTCCGGGATACTGAGCTTCAGAGCTCAGTGAAGGCACAGTGTTTTGATAGTCACACAAAAGCTGTTGTGTAAATGCAGATTAGGATCAGCGTGCAGGCTGTTGGATTGCTGCAACATGGACAATTTGGGAATTGCATTTGCATTAAAAACTATTTTGCAAGATTGATTTGTATTTCATTACTAAGCAGAGCACAGAGTACCTGTCTGTACTCTTGCTCTGTAAGATCATGAAGTCCTGTTACCACCATCCATAAGTCTCTGTATGCTTCCCTAAGGAAAAAAAAATGTTCATTGTTAGGCTGATAGAACAGCAGTCCTGAAATCTGGGAATCTTAAAGCCTACTATGCTCCTAGCACATGTGTGTGGAGCAGAGGAGTCCAGAGCCAGCGTAAGCTGTAAATAGGTGTAACCAAACCTGTGCCAGCCACCCTGGATGGAACCAGCAGGCTGCAGGGACACACCGTGAGTTACAGGCATTCCCAGGGAAGGGCTCATCCCACTGTGCTTAACTGCAATGAAGGCAGTGGGCAGCTGTGACAACCCATTCTTTGGCAAGAGCTGCTCCTCCACAGATGTGCTCATCTGCAATTTGTACACTGGCCTGCCAAGGCCACGAGTATGGTACAGCTTCCTCACCTCCAATTATGCTACTGAAGAGGAACCTGGGCTGATCTGAAGGCATTCCACAAACATCCTCTGAAACAGAAAGCACCAATGTTCCAAGAAGCATTTAGAGGTTAAGATTTGGAGAAGGAAAGAACATTCCGGTTAAGGGCTACCCCACATCTTCTCAAGCTCCACCTCCTCTTTTTTTGCTAAATCTTCCATCTTACCTCATTGAATAGGAACCAAATGTTTAGGCCACCATGAGGAGATGATCTTAGCAAAAACAGAGCTTCACCAAGATGAACGCTACCACTTGCCTTCAAAAGTTTTTGCCTCAAACCTACAATGAACAGGGACTCATCCCGTTCTCCAGAGAGTACTAGAGGAAAAAAGGGCAGCTCTAAAATGCTGGTTATAATTTTCGTTTACCCTGTAGTCTTTGCAATTGTTTTCCCCAAAGGAAGTAGGTATAAACTGATATAGAAGTTGAAATGTTATTGCATTGCTGTACATGACTTAGCAAGATGAAGGAGACAAGAAAAACTGGGTTCTGCTAAAGCCAAAGCATATAAATGTCACTGTGCATCTTTTTATTTCCTCAAAATATCTTACTAAAAAAATCCAGGCCAACTGCAACCATTAAGTATTTGAAGAATTTATAGCCCAAAAGGTACTCTCTATTCCCATGAAGTAAATATAACTCTGGTTGTCTTACCTGTTGTAACCTGTATATTTCTTCTTCAGTAATATCTGCAGTTTCAAAATTTTCATTAGTTGAATTCCAAGTATCTAAATCTAGGAAATGAGGGTGGTGAGTGTGTTAGCAGGGTGTCTTGAGTAATATTTGTGTTACAGAATCACTTTTAATGCCTTATTTATTTTTGTAGAAGGAATAGTTTTCTGTTGAAGGGATATGGGCTATTACAGTAGTAAAGTGCTGTTTAAAATGCACCACAAACAAAACTCTCAGGTTTTGCATAGATTCATTGTTTGTCTTCACCATTCAGCAGGCCTTTGTTTAATGCCTTAAGAGGGTCACAATCCACTTTTTTCACTGAAACAATTTTGTTAGATGAGACTCTCCTAGAGCAAAATAATTCTGAGCAGGCAGTTCACTGAAGATCTGTTTGTGCTGCTCCAAGGAGTCGTTTTCCCGAGTTCTTCTGTTACCTGTTACATGAACAAAGGAGACTGTAGCTCGGAATCCTCCGAAGGTCTCTGTTCCATCAGAGTGGAAGACAACCAGCATCACATCAGAGGAGCTTAGAACAGGTGCTGGTAGGGCAAATCCACAAGACTTAGCTAAAAGTGAGAGAGCAAAGGCTCACTACAAATTAACAGGTATGTCTTTATCCTTCTCCATTTCAATAGTGGGTGCACAATATTCTGTATATTCCAGCTCTCAGACAGGAAGGTAAAAAAGAACCACGACCAAGAGGAAAGCAGGCTGAGGCTGAAGGACTGCTCTACTATTCCTGGCAGCCTGTCCTTGTTCAGCAGTTACCTCATCACAACAAGGAGTCTCTGGCATCATTTCACAAGTCTTGCAGCACCCACATTACACATAAAACACCCCAGCTACCTGCTTTTCCCTAATCTAAGCACCAGCTTCAAGAAAATGCTGAAAACAGTTTTTTGGGATAGGCCTTCCTCTCATTCGCTATAAACCAAGTGGCAAGAATTACATGAACGATGCTCTGGAGTGAAGAACAACTGAGTTTGAAAAGGAGAGGTCTTGGGTGCTTTGTGTGTGATCATTGCTATAAACCCAAAGCACTGTGTTATGTCTTTTCTTCATTTACATTAATTCAGAACTCCTTTTCACACAGAATTTAAACACTCAAAAATGGTTTTCTTCAAGGTGGCTTTGCCTCTGTAGGTTGAGAAGAATTACCAATACCTGCAAGCATTTTTCGAGGTACTGAAACTAGTATATATAACATCACCTGATACTCTAGAACTTGGTTTTAGGCTGGACAACAGGGCTGGTAAAGAACATCCTCAAAATAAAAAATCAAAAGTCAAACTGATTTCCTCCTCTTTTCCCACATCTTCATACACAGTCACAGCATCACAGGAGCAATCTTCACTCTCTTCTACTTCAAAAGACTGGTATGTAAGCTTTAAATAAAAAAATGAAAGAGTGAATCTTGTTGTGAAAGTCATATGGAAAAAATTCAAAGATCTACAGGGTCTTTAGTATTCTGCGTGATTCGTGCAAGGTTTGGTTTCTGTGGCATTCAGACCTCTCACAGGTGATACATAAATATTAAATTTTCTAGAAGAATGTGTCCTGATAAAATTTAACCCAGGAAATCCTAACCTAAAGGACAAATCCAAACCTATCTGTCTTTTGGGATGGAAAGTGATTCCTCTTAACTGCATCCAGCAGCATTATTCACACACGTGTTGCTTGATCTTGTTTGTCCTTAGCTGCATAATTTCTCGTTAACTCAGTGGTGCCCACTTCCATCCTGCAGGCACGAGAAGGGTTCGTGTTATACCTTGGCTATGTGGTCCTCTGGAGCACAGATAATCCACTGGCAGTCTGCCATGTTGCTGTGGTGCTCTGGGTAGTGCAGGCTCTCCAACACTCCTTCTTCAAAAAGGACAGCCAGGGACTCACAGCCAGCATCTGGGAATCCGGGAAGACAAACATGGAAAAGAAAGAACCAGCTGGAAGTGCTGCCAGAACAGGAACAGCAAGAGTTTGTTTAAGACTCAGTAGGTGGCCCTTGGGCCCATCTCTAGGGGTGGTGAACTGCTGTGCACAGCAAAACCAAAAGCAATTCTCCATGAGGTGTTTTAGCCTCAGCTGCCTCCCTTAAAGCCCTCCATGAAAGCATCATCTACACAGAAATACCACGGGAGCTCCCTCTGATTTATTTTCTCCTGACTTATTTTTTTCAGATCCCACCCAGGAGTATAGGCAGGCATACTACTTGGCTTAGACTTACCAGGAAGAATATCTGCTGTAAGAGCTTTTTAGGTAATGGAAAAACCAGTTCTGTAATCCTCAGCGTCAGAAACAAATTTCAGGCTTATGCTATTGGAGCCAATCAAAACAGGTAATGGAAGATCTCCTCCACAGAATTTCCCTGAAACACAATATTGGAGAATAATCACTTTTTAAGGCCTTTAGTTACTTGAGAAAACTTGCATGTACCGTTTTTAATACTTAGCTATAAAAATTTTAGTATGAGAAGGAAATTTCCTATTCATCCCTCTACTTTCCCTATTAATCCATTAGCCCAAATAGGTTCACACTATTAAAAATTGAAAATCATTGACACCAGAAATGTGATACAGTTCCCTACCAGGCATTTTCCAACCTCTTCTCCTCCCACACTCTTTTATTTCAGCTCCTATGTCTCAATGTATCAATCAAGAACATGCAAGTGAAACATAACCAACCACCACATCCTCACTGGGTGCACTTGCTGTCAGAATAAAGAGTGCTCTGACACGTTATAGATCCTAAAGGTCTTTTCCAACCTGAATGATTATTTCAAAGGACAAGAGGGCAAGAACTCACCCACAAGTCTGTCATCTTTTACACAGACTGATAAAGAATCATAGTCACAGAACGTTTCTGGCTCTACATCAAAGTGGGAGAAGTGAAGCCATGTGTAATTCCCTTCTGGCACAGACAGAGTCCATATACACAATCTGGAATAAGAAATTAGTTCCCATTCACAAAAATGCAACCAAAGCCACCCCCAAAAGAACAAACCCCACATTTGTATGGGGAGTATTTTCTGGGGGAAGATTGTGTTTTCTCTGCTTACTGATGATTTTGATAGAACTGGTCAGGCCTTCAGGAACATGTAATTCCCCTTCACTGTTGTGGAGTTCACCATCCTGAACACTACAAAATGCTGTGAGTTAAAACATAAGAGAAGGAATCAGGCTTGACATATATGCAATCAGCTGTTCCACCAAAAAAGCTCAAATATCTGGAGGATATTGTGAGACAATATTGCTTGTCAAGGATTGCTCAGCTGTACTTTGTTTCTGCTGGCAGACCGATGCTGTGCCTTCTCTCTTCTCTCTTTTATTTGGAATTATGGTGAATCAGCCTTAAACCCCATAATCTGGGAGCAAGAATGAAGCCCTGTCAATAGGCCATCATTTTTTTGTAAAAATGGCACTGCTTATTTTTTACCTTACAGAAACTCTTGGCCACGTGAAGATTTCAGTAGAAATAATTTTCTGTGAGGAAAAATGGATACCCTAGAGCATTACAAAAGTGTTCATGGCAGCCCATTTGTAATAATGCCCTTTGTTATGTTACAGCAGGAGACTTTTGCAACTGTATAATGTGCTGTTAAAAACACTTCAATAAAAGAAGCAGAAGCTTTCCTCTCCAGCCAAGTGTCAGCAGAAACACAATAACTTACAAAAATCATCTCCTCTTGCCCTTCCTTCTGCTTGCAAAGTAACCCACTGAAAGCAACGTTTTTCAATACCTATATATATGTAAACAAATTTAAGGAGTCAAGTATTTATAAGATTATTTCCCCTACAGCATCCTGGGATGACCAATAAAAACTTTCAAAAAGCCACAAACAGCACTTAAACACCCAGTTCTCCCTGGCCAAAGCAAGTCTACACTAACTGACAGTGTGCCCATCCTTTATCATCTGAGAAATCTCACTCTAGGTTACTAAAATTAAAGTTTTAAGGTCTACTTCACCAGACTTGTTCCCATTATCTTTGAGTGAACTTGTACCTAGATGAACAGGATGAATATTCACATGGCTAAATCAATGAAAGATCTAAATTTAAAACATGTTACATTTGGTGTTGGGTTTCATGGCACTTTTTCTGGTTTTTTGCATTTTATTCTCAGGAATAGACAGGTAAGGAAATAGAGTCCCCCCAGACCATGCAAAAGTACTGCTAATTTATATCACACTTTCTTTTTAGAATATTCATTTTTATACAGTATTAACTTCACTAACTAGATTTCATGCATTACTTGAGGTTCTGCTCTGCATTTTTCCCATTAATTTTATTTGTATTTCAATAAAAATATGGCCCTATATATGTAGCTGTCTTAAGGAAAATTCCTTTCTTTTAATTAAGTCAGCAATACATAAATAAAACCTTACAAAAGTAATTTTTGGGTTTTGTTACAGAACCAGTAGGAAAAAACGTATCTATTTAAATTATAAGCTTAAAAGTGTTTAAGAGTCAAGCTCTTTCATGTTCCTTCCTTTATAAATGATATAAACAACTGTTTGGGGGGACTTTTAATACTCTAAAACAGATAGAAGATACTGGGAGAAAGTAGTGTACTCACCTGTGGAGCTTTTCACTTTCAGATCTGATAAAGGAGGGAGAGGGAAGGGGGTGGAAAAAAAAGAATAAATTACTGTAGTTTCACATTCACAATTTACTTATGTCCATGTGAAATGGCAATTTTATACAGCTGGCACTGAGGCAGATCCCAATGCTTTTGGGGGACACAATGCCTCAATAAACCAGGGCTTGGAATCAAAACAGAATTGCAAGTTCAGGCAAAGCTGACGTTGGAATAAACAGTTCTGGAGTAGCCACTACCAGAGTAAACCATCCTTTGACGGGCCACTGCTCAGTCTGAGCAGCACTTTTTCAGAAGTTAAACCCTTTTCATTTTTCTCTGACACATTATGGGGGTTCCTTCTTTGTATCACCAGTTGAAGATGGTTTCTAATAGGAAATTTCAGTTTTCCGCTCCCAATTTTTTTTTCTTCTCATTGACTAAACCTCTTAAATAACCCTCCCTCTGTTTTACAGTTCTCTGTGCAAGTTTTAACACAGTCTCCAAAGCCCTTTAACAAAAATAGCCCAAACTAGAAGAAAATATCAATTCAGTTTCTTAATACTCTCAGTGAAGTTCACCCCTGCCGTTTTTATCTCCAGCTCCATGACTTTGGAAGTGGTGGCTGATGGTCATGCTGTTCCCCAGCACAGAGGGAATTCATGGCCTTTTGGGAAGAGTGAACAAAACCACTTCTGAGTGTGACTTGTCCCCGTGTTGTCAAATGTCTGATCCAACATGTTTTAGCCAAGAAAAATGACAAGCAACTTCAAACAAGTGCATAAGGAACCTCTGACACTTTCAGCTGGTGTATTTCCACAAAAAAAAAACAAAACAAAACAAAATGAAACAAAACAAAAAACCACCATGCTAACTGGCTAGCTGCATAAAAGGACCATTCTATACAAAAAAGAGTCCAAGTAGGAGGCAAAGTGGAAGAGAAGCAAACATTTACGATGCTCTCAGTTTGGTATTGACACCTGGCAGTCAGTACCACACACTTCAAGGGATTGTAAAATGCTGCAGTGCTTTGCTGAGGAACAGGAAAACGTGTAAATGCTGTATCCTGAAGAAAAATAAAATTAAATAAGATGTTCTGAGACAGGAGATTTGTCACAAGTGAGGGACACATTACTGTGGAGACCTGATTACCTTCACTCATGTTCTCCTGAATCCAGGAAAGCGCCACGCTGAGGTCTGGGAATATTCCCGGGGATCCTCTGTTGTAATGTTTCTTCTTCTCTTTCCTTATCCAGCCACGGGCACATCCCATCCCCCAGGAGATGACACCAGCAAGAGTCCAGGCACCGTGCTTGCCTCGACACAAAAGGGGGCCTCCAGAGTCTCCCTGGAAAAAAGCCAAGCAGAATCCCAGGAGCCAGAGCTCGTTCAACTGAGCAAGCCTTAAAGAGTTTATTGTGGTCTCCTCTGTGCCTTGCTAAAAACCTGCAACACAGGGGACAGTTGTTTTTAAAAGAACTGTGAAGACACACATGGTTTTAGGGTGTTTATTCAGGATTGTCAAGAGGGGGATTAATTAAGAGGGAGACAGATTAATTCCTTCATGGGTGCATCTCTGATGTGTTTGAGCACGTAAAAAAGGAGTGAAGAACAATCACTTAACCTTTATCCCACTTCCTTTCCTTCCTGTAATCCAATTCTTTCTGCTTTTGTCCTCAGGATCTTTCCAACATTAATTAATTTATCAAGTGTTCTGAAGTTAGAAAGCCCCAAGCATTATTGCACTGGGGTACATTGCAAAATTGCTCTCAGGAACCTGTCCTACAACCCATACAATAATTAATATGGAATCATGTCATTAAGTACATTGCCCCATAGGGAACTTTTGACAGAATTCATACATCCAAACCTCCCAGTTTACAGTATATTTATTTACTTTGGCACACAGAGCTTCTGAGAAACACTCCTAAGCACGCAGGGCCCTCTGTTCAGCTGACCTGGCAGGCATCTCTTCCTCCATCTGGAAACCCAGCACACATTATGGGGTCACCTTGGATGGGTTTCTTTAAAGTCGATAGTGCTCTTGAACACTCCCTGCTGTTTAGGATTGGTAGATTGACTTCATACGAGACCTGAGAGAGCAGTCCATCTGAAGCACAAATAAATGTTCATAAGAAAAGCTGGAAGGCAAACTTAATGTCATTGTCAATGCACCACAAAAATTGGTTGGGAACTTGCTTCAAGCCATTTTATGGTTACAAGTATGTTTTGACAAACATCCAGGTTTTTGTATATAAGAAGTTTTACTTGAAAGAATTCCAAAATGTTTCAAAATTGAAATGCAGGTCTAGATTTTGTGATTACCCATTTTGAGGTAATTCACAGGTAGGCATAGAAGCAAAGATCCCATTTTGAGATTTCAATTCTTAAGACACTTCGATGGTTACTTTTGGTCTGTCTCTAAATCAAGCTCTTAGTTTCAGAAAAAAGAAAATAATGTGAGCAGCTTACTTTCCTTTAAACGGCCCCAGCCACAAGCAGTGCAGACATATCCTGCTTCAAACTTTTCACCTGGGTGAGGAAGACCTGCTGGCAAAACTGAGGAACCTGCCACACAGGGACATGAATTTTATTGGTAAGTACTTGAAGGAATAATTACTAAAAGCTTCCTTTGTGTGTTGGGGTTTTCTAAACAAAAAAAAAAGTATTATTACTTTTGTGAAATCTGTAAAATTGATCTCATGTTGACAATTTATCTTCTGCATGCACAGAACAATAATTTTTTTCCTCATGGAGAAGAAGATCACAGCTAACTCTGTGAAGTTGAAGGCACCATCCAGCTTCAGAAGGGCAATGCCATAGTTCATGGGAGTCCTGGGGTCAAACTTCGGGTGCTGAATGACAGGTTTGACAGGCAGTGTCTGCTCACTGTTCTCCCTGAGCCTCAAGTCGTGCTCTCCTGCAGTGACATGCAAATATTGCAGCAGGTTCCTGTAGAATAGGAAAATTAGAGTTCAGCTACTCAATCTTCAACGTGAAGGGGAAAAAGAGAGTTGTTTTTAAACAGAGAAGTTGTTACTTCTGACACCCAATACCTTTCATCTTCAGATTTTAGAGCACTTATACATAGCCAGCGAGAGCTGAGTAAGCCCTGTAGCAGGAATTGGGGGATGAAATGGACTGAGAAGAAAAATCATTTTGCTGCAGACCTGACCATGGTTTGGTGGTCCACTAAGGAACCAGACCTTCTTACTGTGCTTAAATCTGTTAAGACACACTGCTTTTTGAAGGAGGAGGGAAGATTTGGGCATAGGAAAGTACAGAAAAAATAAGACAATCTCTCTATGATCCTGAGTTTATTTTAAAAAAAGCAGAAAACCACAGTGAATCCTGCTTTAGGGCTCCTGGTGCCCCATCACACGTGCAGCAAGGGAACACAAAAGCAATGAGTATAAACTTTTTATTCTGCTTCAAATTTATTTTTTCACATAGACTTCCAAAATCAGTCTTTGCCGAACTCTGTAAGTTTATTTATTAATTATTTTGAGGTGTTCAAAGGGTTTTTTTCTCCCTTTCAGTTAAAACCTGGAAAATAATGATTAGAAATAAAAGGGTAGCACCTGTAAGCAAGCACCATCACACGATGCTACAGCACACACGTTTCCAATCCACGTTTTCCTGCACCTGCAGCCTGCTGCTGAATTCCAGCTGCATCCATACCTGTGCAGGGTGCAGTGAGCTGCTGTGACCACCCACGGAGCAGAAACAATGGTGCCTCCACAGAAATGCTTTTGCCTTCTCTTCAGGGAAACCTGCAGCATTTAAAGAAGACACTCCCAATAAAGAAAATCTTTGTGTCTGCTCCCATTGCCTTTGGGGGAGAACAGAGAGCACGCACACAGGTACTCTCCGAGGGGTCACACAGCCAAAGCTCCTGCTGCACTCCCAGCACACACACTTCCCTGGCATTCTCAGAATCCCTGAGCCTAAGAGATCCCAAACCTTGCTGTTCTGCCCTCAGCTGTGCCTTGGGGCCTGGAGAAAAGCAGCACACCTGTAATAAATGCCAAGTCACTGAGGTACTCCTCAGGCTGTGAAGGTGACTGGTTGGTTAAGAATTTTCCCTTTGCGGGTCACAGGGAGCACTGCAAATCAAGGATACCTGACAGCAGCCGGGGACTTGGGGTGGTGTCCTGTGCCCTGTTTCTGAGCAGTGTCACCCATTCACAACAGACTCATCTACAGATACTCTTCCATAAAGAATGACAAATAAAATTAAAATCATAAACAAAAGTTAATCAGGAAGCAGGACAGGTTCTGAGTTCTCTCCACCTGCTTCACTGCTTTCCATAAAAAGCAGGCTGGAGTTCAACAATACATTACCATACAATGGCTTGGGTTGGAGCAGACCTTAAAGATCCAATCCCTCCTGCCCTTCCACCAGACGAGTTTTCTCAGAGCCCCATCCAATTTGGCCTTGAACACTTCCAGGGATGGAGCACGCACGGCTTCTCCGGGCAGCCTGTGCCTCATCACCCTCACAGCAAAGAATTTTTTCCTAATATCCAGTCTAAACCTACTCTCTTTCAGCTTGCAGCCACTTCCCCTTGTCCTGACACTCTACACTCTTGTAAAAAGTTCCTCTCCAGCTCTCTTGTCGGCTTCCTTCAGGTACTGGAAGGCTGAAATTAGGTCACCCTAAAGCCTTCTCTTCTCCAGGGCTTTGTTCTGCAGATAAAACCACATCTGCTTGTGCACACCTGCCATGGGTGCGAGCCCTGCTTCACCTGGTTTCCCCAACAATCCGAGTGAAGAGGGCAAGATAACTCCACAGGTTGATCTCTTGAAGGTTCTGCCCATTTTTGGGATCTGAGGGGGGAAAAGGGGGAAATGAAGGGAGGATTCAGTCTGGATTCAAGTTTTACTTCTTTTTCGGTAACACAGAACTTGAAGGCATGGCTTGGTGCAAAATTCAGTCCCTCTGCCATGTCAGGAACACATCTTATAATTCCTGATACAAGCTGCCCAGGCTAGGGCTAAACTGGGCTAAGAAAGACAATGTACTTTATTTTGCAGAAGTTCTCCAAATGAGCATATTTTGGTGCAATTATATCATACATATTAAATTTTGCCTCCATGAACAAACACCTGTGCAGATATTCTCTTTCAAGCAAGTTTTGGAATTATTTTGGAACTAAATCACTGTTTCATTATCAATTTCAGAAATCTCTTTACACCCAGAATTTGTACTGAAAATATTTTTGGCAGAGACAAAATGCACAATACACAGATCCTGACGACCAACAACATTGGCCAGATTTCTCCAGAACATCTATAACTATGCCAAATTTATTTCTTTTTACTCACTGTTATTATAATCCACCATGGCTGAGTGAAGCTGATAATCTGTATGTGTTTCTAAAGCAGAATATTTATAGAAACAATTATTTGCAGTGCTAGCTACTCATTTGGTAGTATTTTAAGAAAGGCAGAAACAAAGCAACCAGTTCTACCCAGCAGAGGAATTGTAGCAGAGGAATTCTTTGTAGTGCATTTCCCAAACCCAACAGTGGCCACAATTTTTTTTTTTTTCTTAAAGATGAAAACTTCAATGAAAACTCGTTGAAAACACATTTCTAACAGGTTCTTCTTCAAATTCTGTTAACCTCTCCATTGGGAAAAATATAGCATCCCTAATCCTGGACCATTTTGTTGCCTGGCAGAGAGGTGGGTGCATTCAAAGGATGGACGACCAATACTTGTACAAATTGTCTGGGAAATGTGGAATTCTCCAACCTACCAAATACATCCAACATCTACAAGAAAGGGTTTTGCTGTCACCTCAGGATTAGCATGGCTGATACAAGTGATTGCAGTGTCACAATAATGCTGACACAATGCTACTTACACCAGCTTTTAAATAAAAAAGCCTTTATATAGAGACAAACCAGTTCATTGATCTGGTTTTTTTCCATTCTTTCCTAATTATAACTCCACACACTTTTTTCCCAGTGTGCAAAGACACAAGGAGGAAAGGGGAAAGAGGAAACAGAAACAAAAATTTTTAAACATTGATTTAGGTTTTAACAGAAAGAATTTGGTACTGGGAAAATGGGAATAAAATAAATGAATGAAAATATCAGATTCACAAAATAATTTCTTTTTCTTTCAACGTTGACTAACTCTGTCCTCTCGTGCAAAATTAGTTTAAAAGTGATAAGTTAATATTTTTATTAACATTATACCAAACTTTTATTATCTGTGTTTTGACAAACTCTAAAATTCCCTATGCTTTGCAATTTTTAATCCCAAGAGACTCCTGACTGCTTTACGGGCTGCTGGTTTCCGTTCTTGTTTTCCATAAATTCATAAATCTTCACGAAGGAAGCAGGAACAATTGCTATCATTAATTCTTCCAAAAAATGAGTACTCTTGATTTTAAGATATAAGACAATTGAAGGGAGGACTTGCTGTGTTCTATTTGTATCCCATGGGCAGCATTTTAAACCATGACCTTGCTGAAAATTTGAAAGTATTTCATTTTATTTATTTAATAATAAACCAAGTTTAACATCATTTGTTCTGAATCATCAAGGAATCAGACAAAATTTCATAAGAATTACTCGTGGAAAGAAACTTCCATACAGATAACTCAGAGGGTGAAACCAGTGCAGGTTCTTGAGTTCAGCACTGCCTTCCAAGCTCGTCACTGCCTTAGAGCAGAACCATGAGGACCCAAAACTGTTAAAATGGGTGTGAAATTTCCCTCCTACCTTTCTGAGGAGCAGCTGGCACAGCACACAGCTCTGTGACACAGACCAGCCCCAGCAGCAGCAGCTGCAGCTCTCGGGGGGAAAGGCACATCCTGGGGCTGAGTGAAAACACAGAGAGTTTGTGACACAGAGAGGGAAATCCAGACCCAAACCCTGCCAGGGAACAGCAGCTCATTGGAGCAGAAGTTGCTCATTAATCCAACCACAAAGCACTCACCTCCACAAAGAAGTTTTCCAAATTTAATAGGGCATGATTTTTCTACGCACCATCACTGAAGTCTTTGCTGTAAAATACGGATGGAAATCCTCTCTGAAACTGTTTTTTCTGAGGCAAAATGACAAAACGAAGTTAACACTGTGTGCTTTGCTAGCACCACTTACCCAGGCAGATCTGCACATGGGAGTAGAACTCACATGAAGAGAATATCAGTTGCTGATTGCCCCTACAATTTCTACAGCTTTTGAGGAGGCAGCACTTTATATTTCCTGCACGTTTTACATTTAGCCAGTTTTACAGACCTGAGAAACACACCACGAGTTTACAATGCTGCTGGCAGCATGCTCCGTGTTTTATTTTTTGGCCAAGGGTTTCACAATAACAATCCCCCCCAATCCACCATCAGGGACCATCCCAACAATCATTTATGTGCTTATTCAATTCTAGTTTTTCATTCTTGCCTCTGCCAGTCAAAGGATAACAAACCCCAGCTTTTATTCTGAATATTCAATTTTATAACAACTGAATACAAACTCTGTCCTAGAAACTTTGAGTTGCAATTGGGTTTTTTTTCCTGTTATCAATACAGAATTTATTTAGAGTGCAGTTTTCCTACTAGTCCTGGGGACATCTCCATTTCTGCAACATCTGAAACCACCAACATGATTCCAGCTCTAACCAAAAACTTTTGAAAGCTGCTTTCCTTCATGGATTCATTTATATTTTGCAGGGACAAAACAAGCCCTCCGGACCTCCAAACCAGTTCCATGTACAGCAGAGCTCCCTGCTCATCCACCTCAGCAGGATGGTATAAAAACAGGAATAAACAACCTCTGTGTTTATGAGTGATGCTGCACAAGCCGCTGATGAGAAATAGAAACATCCTGGCCATGTGGCAAATGGGGAAACAATCAGCATATTCCCAGTTTCTCACAGAGAGACAACACTTTCTGTGCGGCATCAAAGAGGTCAGCCAGAAATAGCACAGAGGGGCACGTTCTGTACGAGCTGCTCCTTACCTGGGATGGCAGAACAGAAGTGGAGACTTTCATGTCCTATTATTCCATGTTCTCCTCTCCTGCAACCTATTTATAATTCTCCTGAAGCTGTTCCCTTTATCCTCTGTGCAGACAGAGGCACCCCCGCACTGGGGAGCTGCTATGGCTCCTGAAACTGGCAGCTTTGGCAGGCAGCACTGCCAGCACCACTCCTGACCAGCACCACTCCTGACCAGCATCGCTCCTGACCCGCACCGCTACTGAACAGCACCCCTCCTGACCAGCACCA
>VZRR01006553.1:342939-393935 GCA_013398015.1 Oreocharis arfaki | reverse complement strand
CTCCTGACCAGCACCGCTCCTGACCAGCACCACTCCGGACCACAGGCAAAGGTCAGATCTCACGACTCGATCTCCATCCAGGCCTTTGCTCTGAATCTCAATGCAGACCTGGCTCTGTGTCCCAAACCTTTGTACTAAGGCAAACAGAGCCATTAAATCACTGTCCCAAAAGGCCTGAGCCAGGTTTTAGCAGGTAGAGCCAGTTCCTGCTGGCCCCAAAATATTGGCACTGATCGATGCTGATCAGCCTGGGCTGCCCCTTCTCTTGCTGTGCACTTGGAGAATAAAATGCTTGTAAATCAAAGTGTGATCTGTGCTGTAGAAATGCAGAGTTGTTCCTTGCTATGAGGTCATTAAAAAATAAACATGTGCACATACAAATAAGTTTAAGACCAAGAGAAAGCAAAGAATATTGATAATACTCATCATCAGAGCCCTCCAGTTGCTTTTTCTCCTGGCTTTGAAGGGTTTTTACAGGGGTCAGGGGCTGGTGGGAGGAAAGACAGGCTGCACTGGGTCGGTGGACCACTGAGATGGCCCAACTGCGGGACAGAGAAAGTTTAATTCTTGGTAGAAAAGTTGCTTCTTGTCGCTGCTCCTGTCTGAGGAGGAAGAAAGGAGGAAAATGTATTCAACCAGTGACAATGTGAAGCTTAGGAGAAGAGGGAACAAGGAGTGAAGGGTGAAATGAACAGCAAATTCTGGTTAGTAATTAACCTGTGAGAAGATCAGTAGAGAAAACAAGATTTAAATGGGATTGGTTTTCTGTTGGGTTTGGTTGTGGCTTTGCTTTGCGGCTTGTTTTTTTTTAAATACAAAGAGCTGTGCTTTCGAGGGGCACTGATCACATCCTAACAGTTTGCAAGGTCACTGCTGGAAAATTGGAAAACCTCTAAGCTCAATAAAATTAATGGTCTCACATTTTAAACAAGATATAATATGCCAAAATATTAAACTTCATAAATCATGTAATGCATGTATTGTACTTCTGAATCCAATAGTTCTTAACTGAAAGCAGATTTAGTTTTAACATGGACTGAATGAATTTATGTTTGGATAGTTGGGCAGGAATTTTGATTCTCCAACAAACTCATTTTTCACCAGTTTTAACCTACTGTAATTCCAATGATTTGATTCAAATTACACCCAAGTTTGCTGTTACAAAAAAAATGAAGTCTAATTCTCAGGGTAAGCCCATTATTGCCTACGATTTCCCCAAAAGCTTGTGAAAGACCCTGAATGGCACCAGCACAAAACTCTCCTCAGTTTTAATATGCTTTAAAAGCCACCATCCACCCTCACATTGAGAGGGGGGAGCTTGGCATTCACTTTTTTTCAGCCAGAGCCTTCATGTTACTTTAAAGATCAATAAATTGAAAAGCTGAGGGAATTAGGGATTCTCAATTCTTAAAACCACAACTTTAAGGACCTCTGCAACTCACAACCTTGTTTTCCCCCCTCCCTCTGTACAAAGTCACATCTCAGGGCAAAAACCATGTTACACCGTCACCAAGATTCAGAGTTCTGGGATTCATGTAGTGTTTTAGACTAGCAGAGATCGCTGATAAATACACCTGACTTGTAAAAAGACAAGCTACGTGATTTCAGCTCAATATTCCCACATGAACACATGAATCCTAGCTATGCTGGTCTTCTAGTTTAGGATTATTGCTAGGTTTGGGTAAAAATTGCAAAAAAAGACCTGCAAACTAAAATTTTGCTGTAAAAATGCTCACCGTGTATCAATTCGTTTTCCAGAAAGATTCATATCTGTGATTTTTCAGTCACCCAAGCATTTTTTGGGGAGCAAATTGTTTGCCTGAAAATTAAATAGATAACTATGTGTAAAAAGGTCAGAGACAAAAGGTTTAAGCCAGTACCATTTGAAATCTATTTCATTCCATCTATTAATAGAAATGGTGCTGACAAGTCTGCGTTTCTGCACCAAAGACAAACTGACAGTCGAAAACCACGAGGCAAATCCTTCACAAGTGATCCAAAAAAACTGGTGTGAGTTCTCACGGTGCTTGCAGATTCCTGGTGGCTTTAAACCCAAAATCAGGCTGCTACCAAGAGGGCAGTTGTGCCCCATCTCCCATGGATGTGTGCTGCTGCCATTCCCCTTGTGCCAGCCTCGGTTCCAGCCAGGCTCTGTGGAGACTTGAGCTTGTTTTATGTAGCTGGATTTGCTTTTATAGCTGAATTGGTTTCTTGACGAAAGCTTTGAATCAAAAATTGAATGCCAGTGCCAATGCAAAGGAATGAACACATGCCCTAGACATAACGGCCTATTGCTTTCAAATATAGCCCTCACTTACAATTTAAAACATCAAAATCCATCATGAAACTCCAGCCAGGCTGTTTTAGACACAGCACTGTCCTAAGAGCAGATCCAGAATTTTCAGTTCTGTTCCAAGCTTTGTGACAAGCTTGTGTTCCAAGCTCCTGTCTAGTTCTGCTTAATACACATGCCTCAGATAAACATTCTGGAATGTTAAGGTATCACCTGTCTCACTCCAGGGATTATTAAATCCCTTTTCTTTGAGTTTGAAGATCCCTGAAAGGGCAGAGTGTCTTTATAGACTTTTAGCAGCACAGCAGAAGTTAAAATTCACCCAGTAACTCTGGAATTTAACATTGCTACCACCCCTGCACAGCTTAGGTCTGCTCCATATCCTCCCAAGTATTAGTCAGCCTCATGGATCAGATTCCCTTGGATGCAGAGGACTTTCTGAGACTTTGAACACTTCCTCCCTTGCTCCCACTGTGTTCCCATCACAGCCTGCCCCACAACTGAAAGGGCTGAGGGTTCTTGCCTCAGAGAGACACCAAGCTGTGTTTCATTGCCTCCAATTAACTCAGGCAAGGACTCAGAGGGAGCAGTAAAACAGAAAGGGTGGCTTTTGATAATGTTTTCACTTCAACTCTCTACTCCCTCCTAAATTCGTCAGCTGGCCTGTCACAAAGTGCACAATGGCAAGAATGTTCAAAGGAGATCTTGGGGCAGTAAAAACCCACAGAAACCCCCCAGGACATCGTTTCCCAGAACATTCAGTCTTCAATTCAGGCTTTTGGATATGCATCAAGATCTATTTGAGTCTCCTGTGCGAAAAGAGGAGCGTGATTTTAATAGACAATGTACTGAGTTCTTTTTCATCCCGCAATGTGCAGTAGCTGATGTATGAGCCGAAAGTAATTGGTAACCAAGAATTAGAAGAAAAGCACCTGCTGGCCTCTTCCCACTTTTCACTGCAGCTCCATTTTCCAGCACAGGAGAATTACAGACACAGGCTCAGCTACTTATACCTGTGATGAGCCATTTTCCTGTTTCAACGGAGTCTTCTCCCAGACAGAGATTTTACCTTTCAGAGCAAACAAGACCAAAACCAAACAAGGTGGACAGTGCCAACAAATGCAGAAATACTGCAGGCTGTGAAGAGCAAAATGCATTGAGATATCAGCCAAAGCTTCCCTTGGATAGAGTCCAGCCTTACATCTACTGCAGAACTGATTGATTGGGAAAGGACAAACGAAAGAAGACAGGGGGAGCAAAACTGTGCTTAGCTGAAGTGTTTGACCTGAATACCTCAAAATGCTTTGTAAGGACGGATCAATACTAATGCTTTTCAGCTAAGATTTGGCATGTGGATTAAACAATTCAGCAACAGTCAGAAGCAAGTTGGTCACTTAGCTCTCAAATGTATTCCCCTCGGTAATGTTCTGTGAAATGCGTAGTCTTAATAGCACAGTGGCAGCTCCTCAATGTAAATATAAATAGAAAATAGAGGAACACTAAAGATTCATTTTGTGAAATTGTATTATTTTATGCATATTTGCAAATGATGCAGGTATCCAGACTGTGTGCTTAGCACTGTCACATCCAGAAGGATAAAAGCTGGAATGTGATGAGCCCAAGCTCATGGAACATTGCACCTCAGAGAAGCTGTGACGAGCACAAAGGGTGTGAGGTCCTGGCTCCCCTCGCTCACCTACTTATCAGGAAAAGGATTTCCCCCCCAGAGGGAGGGTGGACACTGGAACAGACTCCCCAGGGAAGAGGTCACAGCACCAAGCCTGACAGAGCTCGAGATGTGAAGCACTGGAGAAACAGGCCCTCCATTGCTGGCAGCTGTCCTGCGCTGCTATGTGCACAGAGTCCGTCCGTCCGTCCGTCCGTCCCTCCCTCCATCCATCCATCCATCCATCCCCTGGCAGTACTGTGTGCACAGAAAGGAGCCCTAAGGAAAACTCACACCAGCAACTGCTGCAGGACAAGCACCCCAATCACCCAGCACATTTTCATGGCACACCACACCACACTTTGGCAAGGACAGATGAAATGGGTTTGGTGCGATCTGGCACGCTTTGGCTGAACGAACATGCTTCAAACAGGCTTTGGAGATAAGGAGACTGAATTGGTTTCCACAAGAACCTAATTTCTTTATGTCAAATCAACTGCACATCTCATGTGAAATTGATGTCTAACAGACTCACGGCCCAAAACAAATGCAACACGACCTGATTTATGGAGAGCACAGTGAATACGTTTCAGTGCCTCTTTTTAACATGGGTAAAGACTTACAGTACTACAGTGCTTACAGAATATGCTCAAAATACATAAATACTCCACTTCAGGCAGGCAGCAGTGAGATGAATCCTTGCAGATTTTTTCAGAAACACATTTAAGGTAAAAACATATTACCTCAGCTTGGCTATGCTGTCAGTCATGTCCGCACTTCACATCACATCCAGAACAGGACACAAAAGGAGAGAACTCCAGGTGACTGCAGATATCACTGCAAAACCTGTTTCACAGTGGGTACCTCTGCCTTGCCAGGAGCTGCAGCTGAGTCTGAATAGTAGGAAGAGATGAATGACCTGTCAAAGTAGTTTGAAAGTGTGGGACAAGGAAGTCTAGGAGCAGTCCATGTATTTGCTCTTGATCAGCCAAGTGAGACCAGCTTGCCCTGTCACAGGAAACTGGCCCAGGGTCTGTTTGCTCTCTTCCAGGCTCGGACTCCATGGCTAAATAATTTATTTTCAGGACCCACAACAAAATGCAATCAAGAACAGGCTCACAGCCCTCAGCTACTGGGAGATCAAGCCAGAAGTGAGGGGAGAACCATGAAGAGGTAGTGTGCTCATAAAGCTATTTATGTTGTGCCAAAAGTGTAGAAAGGTGGCTTTGAAAGTCTTTGTGGGTATTTCCAGGCTGAAGTATGGGGAGTGGGTTTGGGTTTGTAAAAGACTGCAAGATACATAGTTCCCACTTCTAAACATGGAAATGGAGACGCAGAACAAGAGAGACAGAGAGGGGAACTGCAACAAAGTTAAAAACAGAATTTTGTCTTCTGCTCCTCACACTACCAGGGCAATGTGGGAGCAGGGGAAGCATAAGCAAGCAAGCACAAGGAGCAAGCTGTTTCAAAGAGATGGGGAAAGCCAGGCCAAACAGGATTATTGGAAAATGATGGGATATTTCCTTCATTTTCAATTAAAATACAGCCAATAGCAGATTCCCCTGCGCTGACATTTATCCTTCTAGCTGCCCCACGTGGATACACCCACAGTAACCCGCCCTGGAACGGAGGCAGGAGCGTTGTCCTGTTCCAGCTCTGCCATCAGATGGCAGAACAACACCAGTCCAGCCCTGGAGGAGGGCGAGCAGCACCCCACCATCTGGTGTATAAACAGCCAGCCTTGCCAGCAGCTGCTGAAATCAAAATGAATCGTTGTGCTGGTTTGAGGAAAATTTTTGGGGGGACTGTACTCTGATAGAAGGCGAATCACAGCCACCCCTCCCCCACCAGGTTCGGGAAAGGAATCTTCCTCAGAGGAAAGTNCCCAGTACCCCGCCCGGGAACGGAGGCAGGAGCGTTGTCCTGTTCCAGCTCTGCCATCAGATGGCAGAACAACACCAGTCCAGCCCTGGAGGAGGGCGAGCAGCACCCCACCATCTGGTGTATAAACAGCCAGCCTTGCCAGCAGCTGCTGAAATCAAAATGAATCGTTTTCCCTCTGTACTGCACGACAGAACTCACTCAAATACAGTGAGATGTTTCAAGTCATATCAAAGAGTTTAGTTCATAATCCTTTTAAGACTCCGTAGAAATTAATTTTAATCTGTTTTCACGCTTGTGGAGAAAGCTGAAGGAAAACAGAGAAACCTGCAAAGTTCTCTAACCATGATGAGGAGCCACACGACGAACAACAGTGACGCACAGCACAGATCTCACTGCAGGATTTTTGTCTGGCTTTGCCCATTTTGTGTTGATTCTCAGTGTTGAGGCTACCAGGGGCAGGAATTTGCAAACCCTTTCTGCCCCACAGCAAACCTGGCTAGGATTCACAAGTAGATGCACTGACACAAAGTCACCTGGGTTTAAGCTGTAGATCATCTAGAATTCTCTGGCTGGATTCATATTCCTATTTTTTCACTGTCATAACCAGACTCCTGCTCACAAGCACCTTCTACCACTGCAACCACCTGCAATACTGCTGCCACAGGAGACTCATGGCTCAGGTAACACCAGCAATGAAACACTGGTTCTTTCCTTTAGGGAACAGATGCTGTGCTACAGAAAATACCACAGCAGGATGAGAGAGGGGAAGTAGAAAACTTTTGTCTTGAAACCGAGAGGATTCCCTGTCTCTGCAACGGTTGATGTAGCTATAAATAATGAGCAGGAAATGAGAACTCTGCCTCAAAAATATTCAGTGCTTTGAATGTACAAAGGCAAGTGAAGCCCTTGAAAAAATAGTTGGGAAGGGAAGAGGCAAAAAGAGTGAAAGCAAAAAAGCTAAATAGTGGAACTACTAAAAATCCCAAGACACCCTTTGTTGTTTGCAAGTAATATGATCAGGCAAGCTGTGAGGCAGAGACGTGGATGTTCAGCCACCCCGCCACACGCCTGCTTTGGAAGGGATAAATTTCAACTGTCTCAGCAATATTTGGCAAAGTTGACAGAGCTTAAGGGTTTAGGTTACTCCCGCCAGGCCTGCAATGACAGAGCAGAGCCAGCTCCTCACAGCACATTGCAACAAAACGATCACAGAAGAGTCTTAAAAGCTTAAGGAAATGGATTTAAAGGAGTTCCAGGGCTGATGTGAAACTGCAGTGGGTGGAAAGCTGAACTGTGCCACTGGTCGATTCTCTTGAGCAATTCAGCCAAGCACTGGAGGCCTCTAACAAACGTCACAGAGCACCACAGAAACCACAGCGTGCTCAGAGGCAGGAAGGCTTTTGCCTTTCGTCAGCAGATGTGAGAGATTCACACCATCAGCAGGAGCTGAAACTATTGAATTCTTTGCAAAATGACTGCAATAGAGGTCTCCTAAGCCAGGCAGGCAAGTTTTAATGCCAGCCTTTCTTGAAGACATTAATTTCTGCCACAGTGGCAGAAGGAGATTGGTCACCACATTTATTCCTGGCTCAAAGACGTGTGAATTCAACCAAGGCAGACACAGGGTTAATTTAAATTGGACAAGCTTTGCTCTTAATTTGATGTAAACTGGAGATAGAGCTAAACCACCTACAGATTCTGTGCATGCTTAAGACTTCATGGCTGTGGGGGCTGGCCACAGAGCTGTGAGCAGCACTGTGCTGACCGTGCAAGAGCTTTGGCCAGCTCTGAAAAAATAAAAAAGCCAAAAACACAGCCACACAACAAAGTAGACAGCAAATACTAACTCCCTACAGAAAAAAACAGCTGAAACACACTGAATAGCAGCGTTTCTTTCACAACTTTGTGCACAATGCAACCCTTTTCATGTAGGAAAGTGCCATGTCAAGCCCTCAGAATGCTGCAGTTCACAAATACTGCAGAATGCTGTAGTTTTGTGCCACTCTGTGCTGGTTTATACTGAATTAGCACACACCACTTTCTGCACTGTTCCTTGCTCTAATGTAATATCTATGGGGTTCCATCACTGATTCATGGTTTAGGAACTCTCTACCTTCTCTAGAGCAAAGGTCAGGGGTAAACTCTAGTTTTCAGTATCTTTTCATGCAAACAAAAAAAAGGCCTCAGCACAGAAAGCTCGAGTTGGTACATTTGTGTATGGGCAGATGGATGAGAGGAATTGGGGTAGGATAAAAAAATAGCACAGCAAACTTCAGGGAGGCACACCTTTACCTCCAGAGTAACCTACCAGAAAAAAAAAAATACACAAAATCCCCAAGCAAACAAAACCGACACAAAATACCACACCCCCATCTTTCTACCTGCAATGCTAGAGGTCCTCTGTGGGGTTAGTAGAGTCTTTGGCAACTTGAACTGTTCCCAGACAGCAAGAAAGTAAAGCAAAAGGCTCCTGCAGCTTCAGACCCTCTTTCAGCCTGCAGGAAGGATGCTGGATTTAGGACTACGAGGAGTTAACAAATCAAGCAGTCTCCAATATTGTCATTGTTTCAGGCAGGAAAGAACCACTGCAAGGAAGGAGTGGTTCCTCGCTAGGTGTGCTCAGTGTGAGTCACTTCTCAAACAGCAGATTGGAGTTGAAGGCTGAGGGCCCCAAAGCCTGTCCCCTGGGCCAGGAGTCACCACTGAGCACAAGAAGCTTCTGGTTACAGCCTGATTTTCTGGGCTTTCACAGCCTTTGTCACTTGTGATCTGTGTCCAGCTAAGGTTCTCCTGCCCAGATGAAGTTAAAAATAAAGTTGATACACACAAGGTGACTGTTCGGACTTCATTAAAGGGGAAAAACCTCGACAAAAGAATTCGGGTGCACTTTGGCTTAAAACTTCTTAAACTTGAAATGTTATTTTTCAGTTGTATTCACTCATTCCTCACTCTGAAATCCCTAGTACAAGATTCTATTATTAAGTGATACAATTGAATGAACAAAACCAGGATTTTGTATCAATCAGTGTGGCACGAGTGGCCACTGCAAAGGCCAGAATAGCAGAATGGCTAAAATAATTAAAAACAAGAAAAAACAAAAAGCCCAAAATCAATTCAGAACCTCTGAGGTGCCACACATCTGTTGCATATTTTACACACATTTTTGACCATCTGGACACTCAGAAACCTCAGTACATGCAACTCCAGCTGAGGAGCTATGGAGGAATTATAGAGGAGTTGTGAGAAGTCCAGCTGAGGCTTAATGATCTTGACTTCTTGGCCAAGCAAATGAGGCCAGAGAAGGCTCCATTTTGCCATAATTCGATTTCTGTTGGCATCCAAACACCCCAGCAAGCACTGGAGACTTCACTGTGCAAAGTTCTCTCCTACAGAGAGCTTACGATTCTTGAAGCAAAAAGTGCTGCTTTTAGAATTAAAGTTTAAATTAAATCATCTGCTGCTGTGTGGCTTTAATTGGCCGACCTCAAATGGCATCTGAGCTGGGGTGTTTGCCTCTTTAGACATTTTCTTTCGGGAAACTTCTTTTTAATCAGAACGCTCCTCTCACCCAACAAAATGTGAAGCGTAATAGTGCACAAGAATGACAGAAAGGTTTGGACTGGGAGGGACCTTAGGGATGATCCAGTTCCAGCCCCCCTGCCATGGGCAGGGACACCTCCCACTGCACCAGTCTGCTCCAAGGCCCACCCAGCCCGGCCTCTAACCATTGACAGGAGCTGGTTTTGCCATTCAAAGTCTCCTTGATGCAACACCTCTTTCCACAGGAGACTCACTTTGCTCCTTCCCTTCGCGCTCCCGGGTTTGGAGCCAACAGCAGCAGGATCAGGCCTGGCCTGTTTGCCAGGTTCCACCCGGCCTGGCTGTAGGCTGCAGAGCTTACCATGGAAACCCTGAGAGACTCCAGAACAATCGGGGCTCCGGGAGATGCTGCAGGAACGTGAGCACCTTGGGGCTGCCTCCAGGAATTCCCGGATTCCCTCTCAATTCGGCACCTAATCAGCAGTGATGGCCTGAAGCCCTGACGTGCCACGGGAGGGATAAACACGTGTGGGACAGGGGGTTAGAGCTCTGCCAGGGCACCCAGCCCCCGCGGGAGAGACACGAGAGTCAGGCAGGGCAGAACAGCAGCCCCTGCTCGTGCCTGACAGCCCAACTCAGTTTCAGGAGCAGAGCACGCAGCAGTCACCACCAGCAGCGCTCTCTCTGTTCATCACTGCTTACCCAAAGGTCTGCGTGCCACAGCAGCCCCATTGTAGCAGCCCCGAGGTAAAACCTCCTCTTTTTGCTCATCCTCCCTGTTCCAATGAGTTGTCACTCCCAAAACCACGCCAGAGCGACAGCATCTGCAATATTGTTATTAACGGGGTAGCAGCACTTTCGCTCGACCACTGCTTAGCTCTGCATTCAAGCTGGCTTTCAAAATTAGCTCCAGAGCACAGCTTTCTACAGAGCTGTAGGAAATGTAAAACTAATTTTTTTTTTTTTCATCCTTTCAAATGTGTGCAGTTACAAGGTCCCAGGTTGTCTTCTGGGAGGAGGGCAGGCAGGAGGACAGTGCCTTTCATGCAATACAGCTGAACCTACCCATCTACCTGCACCTCTCCATCTATTGCTACCTGCTCAAGCATGTGCAAAGAGCACTTTTAAGCTCTGATATTTTCCCTCAGCAAGTTCATTTACCAATTGTCAAGCTTTCAACCCCACCAGTAAACAAACAACAGCCCACACCTCTTAATGCAGCAACAAAAATAGCTCTTGTGGCACAGATTTTAATTTTTCACACTCTTTATTAACCCTTTCTATTCACGATTCAGTTGTCCTGGAGCAGAACTTTTTGACAACACATGCACTGGCTCTCTGCACAGCAACTAAACAAACCCAGAGCTATAATGCTCCAAATTGCATTCAATACACCTGTAAGGGTGAAATGGAAATGATAAACCTTCCAGCTCCTTGGAGCAGTGGAAATCCTCTTGCCCACCTTGTACTGCAAGCATTTGAGCTTTTGCTACAAAGATGGACATTGGAAAGCCACTCATACATTTGTGCAAATATGTATCTGTCTATACACATGTATGCTTCTGGAACTTACACCCAAAAAAGAGAAAAACATGTAATTTAGAGGGGATGGTTTTTATTTGAAAGCTGGCACTAGCATTTTAATCTGCTATTTATTAATGAGATAGAAAATGTTTCATTTTAAAACAATTCGGCCTGGCTAAATAGCACAATATAGTGTTAAACTTCAATCAATTTGAAAAGTATTGCCTGTATAGATTATTTACTCAAGCACTTTTAAAGCACAGCATTGGTGCCAGGCACCACACACAAGCAGTCTCCTGAGGCAAGACTCTGCTAAAGAAGTTAATTATCAGGTAAGAGTGATCTGGGCTGTTTCTCAGTTCCCAACAAACAACTAATCTGCAGTCATTCCTCTCCAAAGAAAAAGAAGTGAAAGAACAGCAGAAAAATATCAGAAAATCTGCTCAGATAATGTTACAATTTGAGTACCTATCAAGGGTAATTGCACATCACTTCTTCAGAACACTGAATATTGCTTTTCTAGTAGGCTTAATAATACACACAGCTCAAAATGTTAGTGCAGTTAAATCCAAGCAGAGCCTACCAATTCACATCACGTGGATTCCAATTATTTCAGCCCAAAGACAGCCCAGACAGTGGCCAAGGGTCTGTTGTTCAAAACCTGCAATACAATCAAATCTCACTTACAGCCTTTGTATTTTTATCTTCCCTCAGATAGCTCATTTTGGCAGAACAGAATTAAACAGCCTGAGACATCGCCCTGCAGCAATTTTACAGTAAACTAAACCCAACTCCTGCAGGAGGAAAAATCAGTGTTTGCAATAATTTAGTAAGTGTGTTTACTTCCCAAATACAATCTCTAAGGCAGTTACAATTCCCACCCTAAAGGAAAGGACAACAGCAGAAAGATTTTAAGAGCACTGATTCATCATCTACCTTCCTTTGTAACTTCCATTTTCCACTCTTCTTTCAGCCACGTACAAATACTACCACAAGCTCTGTAAGCTTTATTTAATCCAATTGTATAAAATCAGACACTTTTTTACCACTTTCCCATTCCTTTTAAGCATAAGTATTTCTTGCTATCAAAAGGCAGCAGGGCAGAAGGCTTTAGACAAGCCTCAAGCAGTAATTTCTGCAACAGGGTGGAAATGTTTCCTCCCATCTTCCACCATCTCCCACCTGCAGTGTGTGTCCATCTCCCTCTGTGACAGACTTCCTAAGGGATCCTGTGAAACTGCTGCTGCTGAAGGGAACAAGCAGGAGTTTCTAGAAGGGTGGCTGAGAAGATGCAGCAGCAGTCAGCCCTCAAAATCCCGTGAATGGAACAGGAGACACCCTGGGCAGGAAGACAGACAGCAGGAACCCTCAGTTTAAAGTGCTGGCAGCCCATTCTTCCAGCATCACTTGAGGCAGAGCTGAGCTCGTTCTGCTGCTGCTCTAAAGCCCCAGGCAGTTACTGTGCAACACCTGTGTCTTTTTGCAGCAGCACATGCTAATAATTACCTGCCCTAAACTCTCCCACCTGGGTTTCTAAAAATAACAAGGTGATTTAACACAGGAGCCAGCCAATGTGTCATAGGTGGGAGGAGGAATTAAGGGAAAGATGACCTGCATGAAGATTTCATGCTTTAAAGATTATAATCATCCCTCATGATGCAAGTCATCATCTTCACTTGTCATGTTTTATTGGCTTCATGACAGAAAATGCAAAAAACATTTCAGTGTGGTGACAACGACCTCTCAGGATTATGAAGGGTGTTAACTTCAAGTGTGCAGGTGACACTGGCTTTCCACTTAGGGTGTTTTTTCTGGACCTGAAGTGCCTGAGGAGATGGCTCTTACAGGCAAGTCATCTTACCATGCCACCACACACCCAGCTTAACCCTAAAAGATGCCTGAAATAAAAAGCATTAAAAGGCTCATTGCTAAACCAGCATGCCAAGCACCTGGAAATCTCCCACAAATGAAAAGGAGCATCTATTTCCAAATTTTTCATTCAGCTTCTGTGACAGCAACACTGATCACTGCCTGCTCCCGGGATAATAACATTTCAACAAGACAGGAAGCAAGGACGCCAAGTTTCCACCACAATGACTAAAGTGACAAGACTGCATGAGTCTAAAACAAAGAAAAAAAGAAGTGCCAAGAAGAACTGGTGGATGTTTTTGCACTTGATTAAAAAAGTTCACTTTTAATTAGAAGCAAAGTTATTTGATAAGTATTAGGGCAACCTTTAAAGAGAAAAGCACCAGCTGCTTCCATATGCTGTGCCTCTGAGTTTTCAGAGAATTTTTCTTTTTACCAAGTCATATTAAAAATATTTTAGATCATTAATTCAGACATAAGTAGTATTTTCTACCAAAAGTTTAACTCGTATCAGTACTTGCCCTGCAGTAATAGCAGAGACTGATAAAACGGTGAGATCACCGAACATTTGAAAACATGGAACTGTTCTCTGTCTCTGTAACAAGAGGAGTGCTATAAAAAAATCCTTCACAGAATATTGGAGCAGAAGTCCCTGAAATATCTTCAGCCACCTAATGTCTCATAGAATTTCAAGTCACGTTTCGTGCTCTCTGAACCTCTACATGAGTGCTAAGCACCCACTGGCTCTGAAATGCAGAAACCACATGGAATGCAGAAACCAGCAAAGCAGCTGCTAATCTATCCAGAAGGTGACTTACTGGGCTAAGTGCAGCACATTCCTATTAAAAATGGATAGACTTGGTTTTAAATTAGAGTCGCAAAGAGTGGAAGTTACCTTGAATGCTTTTCTTTCCAAATCAAATATTTATCAGAGGAAAACCACAGGTGTCACTGACAAGGAGAGATTAGCTGTGACTTAGAACCACACACCTGGATTGAAAAGTGGTGAGACATGCTCTACTTACTAAGTAACCTTAAAAGTGCATGTGTTAGCCCAGGCAAATTAGAAGCCTTTCATGTGTTTCCAAGAACTAGAATTTAATAGCGTTAAAACTCCAAAGGGGCATTTTCCCTTAAGTGCCTGACATTATTAATAAAGTGTTTCCAGCCAAGAGCATCCAACCTTTTTGTCTCAAGTCAGCTGAGTGGGTGGCAAGAGCAGAGGCACCAATGGCAGCAGTTGGGGAGAGGATGGAAAAGGAGCCAACAGTTCTGAAGAGTTGGTTTGCAGTGCAATCTAACACTCCATAAAATACTCCAATACCAGAACTTACTGAAGCACATTTAAATCCAGAGCTCTGGATCTTCCTTTTTAAAAAGCCTCATCAGCAAGGGGACATGGAACCCAAGACCTAAACATGAAAGCTGCCTACTGGATTGTCAGTGTTGCAAAGCAACACAGAGGAAAAAGGTGATTGTTTTGAGTCCTACGTCAGAACAGGCCTGAAGCTGACTTGAATTCTTCCCCCAGTTACTAGGCATAAGATTCTGAACCTATGTGCTGTGTGCATCATGCAACAAAGAGCAGGTTTCTGACCTAAACTGGGAGAGCCTTTATGAAACAGGAAAGGCAAACAATACACAGGCAAACAAAACCCAACCAGTCTCTCTCAAAGTAAAAGTGACTTCACACAGTTGGAGAATACATGAAAATAAATATTAGCCACATCCAGTCTGCTTCTCCATTGTTTTAACCATTTCCTTTTGTTTCCACAGGTCCTTCTCTCTCTCCCACCCCACAATGTGACTGCTTTTGCAAAGTCTCTGCTTATTTTAAGCATTTGCCTTATGATTCTGAATCATACTGAGAAAGAGGCATACTAGAGGAAGTCAAGTCTCCTAGCTTTAGATTCTTGAATTCTACCCAAGTAGGTGCCTAAAACAGCAAGCATAACTATTTGTGTCCCTGGACATCCAGTTCTGGGATAATTTAATCAGGAATGAAGGAAAGGATGAGCTACTGAGTTTCATAAAAATAATTCAACTATAATTATGCCATCTTGAATGTGGATTAAGGCTGACATGATACATGAAAGTTAACAGTGTCTTAGTGAATAATTTTCACTGAAGTGGCAAATCAGATGCTTGTTGATGCAAACAAGAAGAGCACAGTTACTTTCTGCTGCTGGTGGACTGGACTGCTACACAGAGGACATAGCAGAAACTCCTACCTTACGGGGCAAGGGCAGTTTAAGATTTAATGCTCCTTCTACACTCCAGAACATTGTAACTAAGTGGTGGTTTTCATTTTTTAATTTCCAAGAATCTATGGCAACTTTATTTTTTTTTCCCATATGTTCATCAAGAAGCAAAAGAGGCCTTGCTTCTCCACATCAGGCCACGAATTTTCCAAAAGTGAGAGTAGCTACAGAATCACAATCCTCAAAGGTATTAAAGTTCAATGAGAATGACATTAAAGGCCTATGGTAACAATCCCAACACTTGAGGTTAATGCCTGTAACTGAATTAAAAATAAAAAAAGTCCCATTCACCCCACCTAGGGCCCATGGCTCTGAGCATTCCAGTGCACCAATGTGTTGGAACTTTTTGCTTTCACCAATTAATTAGTCATGGTTTCTCCCGCTTCCCATCGTAAGAATAAAAGCTGCTCAAAGCTGTCATTGTTCCATATTCCAGAAGAGACAGTTCCATAATTACTAATTACCTATCAGTGAGTCACAATAGTTGTGGAGCAGCAAAAGCCAAAGCTTCTGCACTGAAAAAAAGCATTGAGAAAACATGAAGGAGAAAAGCATTTATAAATATCTTGCAAGTGGAAGCAGGGTTAAATTTAGTTCGGGATGGCAGAGCAGCAGCTCGGTTACGCAACCTTTAACTCACAGAGCTCTGCAGGCAGAAAGGAGGCCAGGGCTGTCTGAGGGGCTGAGCAATAAACACTCCACTAGAGAGGAAGGAAACCTGGAACTGGAAGTGGTGAGACCTGTCAACCTGCACTTCTAAATTTATGATGGTAGGGCACATCTTGAAAATAAGAGCTGACAATTCGTATCAGCTCTGCTGGAACCATGTCACTGCTTCTAGAGATTTACTCAAACACACAGTGAACGTCTCCAGGCTAGACAAAAACTGCACATGCTGCAGCACAGAGACTGACAAACAACAATACACTGAAACACACTTACATTTCTCCAGAGCAGCGATTCTTTGGTGGCTTTTCTTCATTTCTGTTTTCAAGTCTGCTCAACAGACTGGGAAATACATACAAAGATTATGGGAAGTTTTACTTCTCAGCTGGGTGCTTCTCAATCCAAGTTACCTTTACAAACCTGTTCTTTGCATCTGAACAGTGTAGAATTTAATACTGTACTATGAAGAAAGGGCAAAATGTTCAACAGCACAAGACACAGGGGACAGCACCTTAAAACTTTTTTGCTCTTTGCTTCTAAGTTTGAATTTCAGACCAAAAAAAACCATCTCTGTTTGGTAGTTTTAGTTTTACAGGAAAGGTTATGCTTAAAGCTGGCAGACCCCAAACCACAGATTGTAGATCTTTAGGATTGTGTTCTTGATAAAAAAAAAAGAGGAATCCGTGAAAACGGAATATTCCAAGAATAAAGGTTAAAAAACAAAAAACCCCAAACCATTTGGTGATGCACAACTTACTGCTACCTTTCCCTCCCTCACCACAAAATGTAGATGCCATAAATAACTGCAGTTGCTTGAAATGTTAATCCTAAAGCTTCTGCAAAACCACAGCACCTTTTCAAACCATATGAAAAAGGAGATGGGTTTATTCTACTGAAATAAACGGGAAACTAATAGTACAAATCAACAAGCAAGGACAGTGATCGGAAAAAGGCCGACACAAAAAAAATCACCATGACCAGGGATACCTCACTGTGCGTTCTGGTATCACCCCACGAAGGTTTCCCACAGTGGGGGTTTGGTGGGATTTGTGTTTTGTTCTGCGAGTGTGAAATTTTTCTGTTTTGTTTTGGTTTTTTTTAATGCAGCATTAGTCATTAACTTAATTTTCACCGTTTCTCACAAAGGAAAAGTGCATGTTCATGTATATTAAGATGGCATTTACATTACCCAAGTATTTTCCACAAATTAGACTAAACAACATAAAAAGATACAATGAACACCGTGACAACACTTTCAAGGGATTTCTTTATTTTTGGTTTACAAACAAAGGCACCCAATATTTCTGTTTATGTCTTATAAAAGCTCACAGATTTAGCATTTGTTTCCAAACATCTGTTCCTACAGCAGAGAAAAACATTTCAGGAAAATGTAATTCTTTTCCTGGTCCCCAATTTAAATACCAGTAACAGTTCATTGATAATGTTGTTTCAGTCTGTTCCTATTAACCAGCTGATACCCCTCCTGTAACTTGTTAGTCAAAACACTGAGTCTGCCTTCATGGACCAAAATATAGTTCCAGTATATTTGTGACCAACATCCTTTGTGTGCAATCACTGGTGTGAAGCACTGCAATGGGACAGGGCTCCCACAGGGAAAACACCCAACAGCTCCAGGTAGAATTCCACAGACTGACCACAGGAAGTGACAAAACAAGAGGAATAAATGTGACACTGAACCTACTGTCAGTTCAACAGGATGACTGATGAATTGGGGTAAGGTACCAGTGGGCACAGAACAACAGTCTCCAAAGAGGGGGAAAAAATGGGTTTCTAAATTGGCAAATGTTTAGTGTAGAGGTTAAATATGCTTAGGCTTGAAGTAATCCCTCTCTCTGTTATTTATCCAAAAGACTAAGTTCTAAGCAGTGTTTTGGACCAGAAGTAATCGGTTCATTGGCTTCATAGTTTATCTCAGTATTAACAAAGCAACATCAGAAGTATCATGTTATAATGTTCATATATTATGTTTATAGTTAGAAACAACCAAAATTCATAAGTGAATTGTTTCACAGAATAACTTTCAGAATATGATGTATTTATCTCTTGCAAACTTCAGCCACGTGCCAACATGGGACAAGGGGTGTCACTGGACAGGAGGCCCCTCTGAGAAAAGTCTCTAATTCAGGAATGCTTAAGCATACTCTCAGGTCTAGTGAGACACTTGGGGAGGCAGCTAAAAATGTAATACACCTACTGTATCTGTTAAGAGTGTAACACATCTCCAAGCACAGAAGCCTTAATTGATTTCAGCCACAGTCAGAGGTCTCTCACACAAGGTGTGGTCCTAGACCATTTAGGCTTTTCATCACTAGCTTTATATATACACCAGTAATTTTAAAAAGGAATTACAGCTTAACTACTTACTACAGAATATTTAGCTTCAACAAGGAAGCCATTATCTTTTCAAAATGAGATATACACCTGCAGGAAAGGTGTTCTCTTTAAAGTAAGAGTTTTTAGAAGAATAGCAAAATAAGTTCTTTACAAATTTAATTCAATAGGACAAAAAACTACCAAGGGCAAGTATAATGTAGTTCTTGTGTAATTAACTAATTATTTGCCTTTCCAGGCAGATTCAAGAACAAATTCATCAGTACAAACTGATTTGAATGGACAAAAACTGAGCAAGGGTGCTGGTCAGTGCATCAATTAGAGGAACACTACAGTGTTCTCAAATCTGTGCAACCAAAATTTAAAGGGATCTTCACGTATTGCCTTGGATTAAAGAAACAAGGATTCAATCTTTTCTTACAAGTTGCCATTTTTACAAAGTTTTTCCCTACTGAAACAAAGTAACATGCAGAAAAAGACCCAGATTTCTTCAGGTTTAAATCTAATAATTTAAGTTAAAAGATAGATGGAAGAACTGTTAACATCTATTCATTCTGGAGCAAGGTGCATCTTACTCCGCTTGCCCAGCTGAAATGAGGTTTTCCTAGGGCAGGGATGGAAAAGTGTGCTTGTGCATTGGTGTTGCCCATGAATCAAATTAAACAGTTCAGAGATTTTTAAAAAATTATTAATTCTTGAAGTATTTGCTAACATTGCTTACAACTTAAAAACAGTATATCTCTTAATGAAAGTCTATAGCTTGTCCAGCTGCTATTACCAGCAATATAAATAGCAACTAAGCATAATAAATTCCTTTTCATTTCATTTAGCCTTTGAAGTCAGAAGCGTAGCAATCAAGTGCTGGCTCTGTGTTCTCAATAAAAAGAAAATAAATCATTAAAAAAAGGACAGTCAATGACTTTATTTGCCCCTCTCTGGGTTACACTTCCTTTTATCTGCTCAATGCTAGGATCAATTCTGCTTTCAGAGTAGCAAATTGTTCATGCCAACACAAATGCAAGTTGGACACAGCCACGTTCAAACACAGAACCAAATCACAAAGTGCATTCTGCAGCCCAGATATACAAAAGGCCTTCCAGTAAATAAGGAAGGTTGGTTCATTTTTTAATTTCTTTTTTTCTTTTAGAGCAAAGGAGGCACCATTGTTGCATCCCTACTTTGAGGGGAAGGGAAGAAGTGGCAAAACTTAAAGAGAAATTACAAAAGTCCTCTATTTTATTTCAGGAGATCCAGAGTCATTTATACACTTTTGCAACTTGCAAAACCCTTTGTAATTTAGGTGAATTTCAAATAAATATGTCTACAGCAACTAGTATCTACTATGCCAATATTTATCTGGCTCAATGTGGAGTAAAACTTAAAAGAAAAAAAATCATGTTAAGGCAGATTCCAATCAAACACCTTCCAAATTGCACAGTTATGTTGGTCAGTGGTCTAATAGGTCTTCCCCAGGTCAAAGAGTCAAAGTTATGTAAATGCTTTTCTAACCCAATTCAGCGTGGCACTTGCCCTTTTATGTGCTCCGTTTCCAGGAAGATACACAGCTAACGTTACAAATACCGTTTACTTCGCACTTCAATTAAAAATGAAATTATGCTTTACGAAATGTGAGATGACTACACGTTACAGGGTTTGTGCAGTTAGACCACCATATGCATAGATGTCCTAATGCTAAATTCTCTTTCTCAGTATCTCATCGTACTGGAGGCTCTGAAGTAGGAGAGGAACTTGTAACACAGACTAACCACAAAGTACCAGATGTTTCTTGCCATTTGTGACCTTGCAATAAAGATACGCCAGATCAGGATCACGAGAATCGTGTTGAAGCCGTAGCGAATGTTCCTTAACCTGGGGAGAAACAAAAGGAATCATTAAGAGCCAACGTACAAAGACTGAGGAAAAAAGAACGCTCTAAAAACTAACTTCTGGTGTAGGATTTAATTTGTTTATCTATTCATTTCAACATACATTATCAGTGGCATTTAAGTGAATGACCGAAGGAAGTGAAGAACAAACAGAAGGTTTTTCACTGCTGAAAAGCAGAATGAAAACCAAGGACCAGAGTCAGTCCCGTTGCTCACATGTACTTCTGCTTTAGAGCTGCTTGATGGAAACCTCCTGAAGCTAACATCACAATGATAACTTACCTACAGAAGGCTGCCAACCACACCAAAAAGTATTTAACACTATGAACTTCTCTCCTCCCCAGCATGTATTTAAAACTTCATAAATACACAGAAGTAACTCCAACTGCCACTGATGACAATAACAAGGAAAAGAAAAACCAAACCACCTCACCCCCGTCATCAAAACTCATCAGATTTTCCAGACATTCCCAGCCAAGGAGCTCAGCCTCTTCACTGCAATTTTCAACTCCTTCCTTCTCAGAGAACTATATTTAAAGTGCAGGATAAACTAAGAGACCTTTTAGAGCAACTGTGATTTTTAGCGATCTCCTCACATGTAGAGATGGAAGCTTCAAGAAAAACAGCAACCAGAGTTTGCTCAGATTTCTTAGAAACAGAACAATTCTTTGGCTCAGCAGATCACGACAATTTATATTTTAAAGGCAGCTCTTCTTAGGGAAATACTGCCTTTATCTTGTTTACAGGTAAGGCTGTGTTCCTCTACAAATCTTATTTGCAGAGAAAAACAGTTTAATTGTGGGTTACAAAAGCAACATTTTTCTATTTGAGGAACAAATCTACCCAGTGGTTCCCTAGAGAAAGATGTCTCCTGGGCTGCCAAATCTGGTTAACACTAAAGCAGTGGACTCCAAGTTCACATCAGAGTTAAGAACTAGATAGTAACAAAAGAGACCAAATTAATACCGCAGAGTAAACGTAAGTCAGAATCTAAACTTCTTGCTAGACAATCCACTTACAAACTTGAGAGCTGGGAGCAACCAGATGCTGCTCCAATACAAGATTATTTCTCATGTTATTTTCAGTGTGATCCTCTGTACAAAGAATACATGATACTATGTGAGCAACAATGTGATAATTTCTATGCACTTTTTAATGGCATCTGAATAGAAATTTAAAGAAACCACCCAAACGAAACAACCCAGAAGGGGACACTCATTTAGCTATTTCCACCATGATCACAGATACCATCTTTCAAAAGTGTATTTGTGATTTTAACATATACCAAACCACTCCACAGCTGCAAATCCTTGTCTTTAAAATGACAGCACAAGTCACAACCAGGATTCCTTCTATTTGTGCTATCAGGATTGTAGACATGACACAGCACTGCAGAACAGGATGATTTTAATTTCAATCTTATAAGAGACAAATCAGAACTTCTACAGCTGCCTTTATGAATCAGCCAGGAACAAAATGAGGGCAACTGTGCTAATAAAATTCTGGACAGTACCAACCCATTCAAATGGCAGGAATGGAGCCACAGAGAAAAGGCTAAGGGAAGTCACCCTAGAGCACCAACATCCAAGTGTCCTGCTTTGAAGTGCGGAGTCCCTGCCTGTTCATTCACCTGCCTCAAAAGATCCCATTCCCAGAACAGCTATTGTTCTATTAAACCTCCCAAACAAGCCACGCTGACCTGTGCAACCATGTACCTTTGACCTTCCAAAGGATACCTGGGTAAAACAAAAAACCTGCATTGCAGTATCCACACCAGTGATCAGAGCTACAACCACAATCCCAGACTGATACTCTAACTATTAATACTGGGAGCAACTCAGGAGCAACAAACTTTCTTTAGAAAATGCTCCAGGACCACTGGACTGTAACAGAAGAATTGTGGAGAACCTAAACAGGTGCTATTAAGAACAATTAAATCATAACATGGAAAAGCAAACCTGAACAAATGCAGGACACAGAAAATATAAAATTATACTTAAAGTAAAAAAGTTTAAGATTATACTTACTTATTCAAGTGTTTCCTAGCTGCAGGGAGGCCTGACATTTCTTCATTCAGCACATATTTCTTCATTCCCAGGCAGTAATTTTCCATATATTCTGCCCAGTGTAGTTGTCGAACATCAAAATTAAATGTCTGCGTAAGAGAAAAGCTTTCACTGTTAATCACCTAAAAATTCACCTCTATACAATTTAAATGAAAATAAATGTCTTTAGTCCAGATAAATCCAATCTGTCTTTGCCACAAGAAAGTTATCCTATCCTTAATCCCAGGAATAGTCCAGATTTGGGCCCCATTTCTTATTCAACCACCAGCTTCTGACATCATCTTTTCCAAATTTCAATCACTTCATGCCTTATTTTCCCTCAGCAGTAATTTTCTTCTCTCCACACCTCAGTTTTCCCATTTGAACTGTCTGTAAGGAATTCCATTCTAAAAATAACTATTTTCTAGTATGTTATTTATTTTTAAGCAACTACGTAATTCTAATATGCTCTAAAATAAACAGTGCTCTGTGCCAAGTTCACTGGTAAGTGCAAGGTTCTTTTAGCTGTGCTTATAGCTGTAAACTTGTATTTTAAAAACAACCATCTGAGAGTCTTCTGCAAGAGACAAAACTACTATAATGAATTTGATACACAAGTTTTTTGCTGATGTATTGATCTCCTCATCTCAAGATTCTACAGTAACAGTGTTTAAATCCTAACAGTTCAAAGCTCTGCTGTCTGGCATTTTGTTTTTCAAATTTCTCCTGAACTCAAGTTGCTAGGAGGCAAAAGGACAGGAAGGGGTGGAAATATCATCCATAAAAAAAAATCACCAAAAGCTATTTTGTTTCCTACTTTTAGACACCTTATTTAGAAATTTGGCAGCTTTTCTGGAACGTAACTACTGAACTGATTCTGGAAAACACTTCAGTAGGAAAGACATCTTAAGAATGACAAAACTGTTCAAATGCATAAGGGAATCTGAGTTCTTAGAACTGTAACTGGTGATTTTTATTCTGCTGAATATTAACCAACAAAGTCATAGCAGAAGGAAAATTTAAATTCAATTAGGGCACCTGAGCCATTGTTGGTGAAAGAGGTAGGGAAAATTGGGAGTAAAGTTAAACCTAGGAAGAAACAACTTTTCCTTCTCCCTCAACAAACTGTCATCCTTGTTTCACTTCTCCCTGCCCTTCCTCATTTCTCATCATGTCACTGACGTGGCTTTTCACACAGCCTTGGCACAACTGAAAGGATCTACAGGAACCTGCAGTGCTGAGCTCCTGCTAGGTTAGCTCCACATTACAGCTCATGTCCTTATTCTATCTTGAATTCATGAGCTGCTACTCCCCTCTCAGTCTCCATGCCCACACCACACAGCCACTTGCCTTTTTGTCTTCAGGGCTTAGCTGGTTCATTAGCATAGTCATGTTCTCAGTGCTCCAGGTCCAAGAATTGCTTGTAAAGTATTCTAAAAACATCATGGCCTTATGAAGACGTGTTATTGTCTTCATCATCCTATAGTCCGAGGCATGGAATGGACAGGTTACATGGGTAAAGATTAGTACAAACCAGTGAAAAAGACAATAAAATTTACCCTCCAACCCCCTACCCCCATGTTGAAAAATCCCATCTTGCTCTGTACCTAAAGCATATTATATTACATCCACAGGATATTTCTGCATAGTATTGAAGTGAACTTTGGCTGTCCAATCTGTATAGAAACAGAAATTACCAGACAGTCTTTTTTTTCCTAATCCTACTTCCCAGTGCAATAGCAAATTACTATTTCTTCTTTTTCATTAGCAGGAACAATATATTGCCTTCTCTTGGTAACTCTCAGTTTGGGACATGGAGATGGAATCCTTTTCCCTTCAGCACACTGGAATATTTAGCTGTACTCAACAGTCTGACATGACAGAAGTCTCAAATTGCCCAGAGCAGAATGTCTGTGCAGGACCTCCCATTAAACAAGGGAGGAAGTTGCCCTGATCTTCCTGCACATTGTGCAAGACCAGATCTCTGTAACAGAAGAGGGTTTTTTATTGCAGTTACAAAGAGATCAAGACTTAAAAACACCACCAGCAAAGGGCAGGAAAATATTTAAGGGCACAGACAGATCATAGCAGAACATGTTCACTGCTACTTCAAAATATGCAGAAATACCTTCCATCATCTTTTATTATGCAGAGGAAGAAACTCTACAAAACCATCACTTGGAATACAGAGAAATCATGTTATAAGGATCAATTTGGACAAGTTTCTCTTTGATCATACCATCTGAAGTGGACCAAAAAAAAAAAAAACCCAAAAAAAAGGAAGATTCATCCACCTTCTCAGATGCAAAGCTTCCACATTTACAACGAAAAAATCATTTCAGGTGTCTCAGTGCTAGAGACAGCCACTCAGTTTTAATAAGTACTAACTAGTACCACATGGCCTAATGCTATTAAATTCCTGCTTTGGGTGCTCAAGGTATTTCCATCTCGCAGAAATGGAAAACTGCTTCCAATTTGATCCTTATAGTAGGACACTGATCATTTTAAGCACAATGATAAGGGGAGAGGCAAAGAAAGCAGAACCCAGTACCAACAGAAAACGGTTTTCTGAAGGTAAATTTTGCCAATAGGGGTCATAGAAGCAATAAAGACAAATTTATTTTTTCTGAAAGCTGCCTTGATGCATTCATACTTGTAGAAGGGATATAGAACACTGTCCCAGAAACTCTTCTAAAGAAAGTATTTTGCATTGCATTAGTGTCCCTTACTGTCACTAGCAGCTGGTATCTCAGTATCTAAAATATTAAAATTTCTTCTTTTTCTTCTCATGGAATGGAGCAATACAAACTGCAGAGAGCACTGAAAAATGTAAAGTATCTCCACAGCACATAAAGCACAAATATTTTTTCTTCACCCTCATAGGAATACATCTACTAATTCACAACTGTCTTCAAATGTTACACCACCAGCTGATTTTATTACTCGGCACCTCTAGAAGCTTTCTAATGCCTGCTTATAGTTTCATCAGTTGGGCAAGGTGGCAACAGCAGGAGCTGAGTTGAACCAGAGCTCCTGTGATGCAGAAATAATTAGGAAGAGACTCTGCATCCAAAACATGTCCTGTGCTATCAAGACTAAACTGAACTTAAAAAAAAGGTATGTTAGTTAAGTCAAAAAATTAGGAAAATAACTCAGAACTTGGAAAGCAAAGATCTCACTGGTGAGATAAGCCAAAAAGACCTCAGAGCAAAAACACCTGGATAAAATTAGTGCCAAAGAGCATTTAGGCCTTTTTGCAGAGGTCTGTCCACTGACAGTCTGAAGATTATTTAACTTGACTTGCCCTTCTGAACCTTCCCAGTCTGTGTCCTTATGCTAAGCTGGACAAGCAGCTGAATTTTAGAGTGCTTTGACTGCTAAAATTTAAAAACCTTATGCCGGTGCAAAATACTAATTGAGCAAATGAATATCTGATTAGTTAAGTGTATATTTTGAACTTGTTTCTGGCCACTGACACTGGTTTTCATTCTTTTCTTAAAAAAAACCAAAAAAACCGAAAAAACCCCCCAAAATTTAAACTAATGCAAAGACTAACCTCTGCTGGGATTCTTTTTGTCTCTGCTCATGGATATGAATTTAGAGCTTAGCTAAGCTGATTACAGAAAAAAAAAAAGCTTAAAAGAGGTTTTTTTCCCCTCCCTCCAACTCAAATTGGATTTAGTGACTGACTACGGAACCAGCTGATTCACCTCATCAAGGAAAAAACTGTTTTTCTTCGTAGGGTTAGTTTCTTTATTAGCCAAAATAATCCTATTCTCTACGTTATGTCAGCTGCTCCATCAATGACAGAGTTGGCAGAAGCGGACCAAGTTTCTCTGGTTTGCACTATATCAACATGAAACTACACATTTCTTTGAGGGGAGGAAAAAGCAGCCTGGCGACATTGAGAGATGCCAGCAATGAGTGTCAGTCCTTTAGTGGACACTTGTGTAGCTCTGGCAGGCTAAGCTTTAACTTCAACGGCACCACATTCCTCCTGCAAACAGGAACACACACGACTCAACCCAAGCATGAAGTCACACAATGGAACTTTATCTCTCAACGTGAAGTTTTAAAGGTTAGTTATTCCAAAGATAGCCATTGCATACGGGTCATAAATATCAACACCATATATAACCGGTCAGTACAAGATCAGTCACTGCATCACACCTTCATCAGCTGAAGACAGAGAAAGTCAGACCTCTGGACCATCTCACAGACCTGAGCATTAGTGGCAGGCAGCCAGCCTGGGTGACTTTCACCCAGATTCAAGGTAGAATTTTGCCTCCTACTTTTGCGGTCCTTACTGCCATCAAGACCAAACACATTCCAACAGTTTGAGAAGCACATCACAGGAATCAAGCAAGTTAATTCAATCTTCTGTAAGTCAGGTGGGCTTGTTTCTATACCAGACAACTTAGAGAGACCTGGCTTAAGGCTACAACTGCAATGTGAAATCTTACACACAACTTATTGTCTCCAGGTTAAAAACAGTCTCGATGCTAAATACAGACTGATCCCTCAGTGGATCTACAGGCTGCCAGTCTGCAAGTTTCTGGAGATGCATTACAGATAATTACTTTAAAAAAAAAAAAACAACTCCTCTAAAAAACACAGAACAAGCTTTTAGATTTATCTTTGTTCAGATTTTCAGCTGGCTGCAGATTTTGACGTGTAGGACACACTACTGAATTCTTATTTTTCCAGCAGCTCTGCAGTCCCTTTAAGCACACAATCTAAGCACTTTGACTAGATAAAAATTTATTGATCTATTTAATATGATAATGCTCTTAACTCATTTCTGGTTTGTAAGACAGTAACTATATGAAAGGTGCTTCCAGTTTTAAGAAGCTTTAAATCGAAATAACAGATGTAAGTGACCTAATTTCACACCTCCCTCCATACATCAACCACACCTTTCCTTCAACTTTCTAAGAAGCAGTAACAGAAGAATTGCTGCAGAAATCTCTGAACTACAACTTTTAAGTATTTCATGTCACATCCTATTTTCTCAAGAGCAACTGGAAAGATCTGCTGGGTGTGCATTTTTAAAGGCTTTAACATTTCAAATATACCAAACTGCTTTTAAATAACATATGGTTCTGTCGTGCTAAGCACTATGCAAAGCTACAGGAGCAAACTATGCCTTGTATTAAAAATAATTAGACAACTAATAAGCTTTGCTATGCAACTAAGTATATATGGCAAGCTAACAACAACACTACCTTTAAACTTCGATGCCAAGGTTTATAACTCCTATTTACATAATTGCACAATGCTAGAGCATTATTTAGTATAAAATATCAAATCTTCATTATGCCAGTCCTTTCTGTAAATGCTCCTTCTATACAAATTTGGAAGAAATATTATATAGGTTATTTCTTCCTTTCCTTACCTGTTAATATTATCAGAGAACCGTTAAATTCAAGAACCTTCAACTAGATGCAAAAACAGCAAAAACATTTCCATTTCATCAAAACCATTGCTTCCACAAGTGAGGTACAAAAAAATGACTTCATATTGCAGAAAGATTACAACAGGTCAGTGCTTTGAAAACAGGAAGATTTTGGGGTTTAATTTTTTTATTATTAACATAATCATTTAGTTCTGAAGGACCATAGACCTGATCTATTTCTAATTTCTTCTTTCTTCTACTTGTTACAAGTTTTCATTTGATTGCAGTACAATATCCTGATGGTATGACAAGAGTACAGTTAAACCCGCACAGTAATTTCATTACTTATTTTTCTTGCACTGTACAAAATAGAGACTTCAGTGTACTCAGCACAGAGAGGGAAAGCAACTGCCTATGTGAAGGCAGGTTAGCTGAGTATTTGTATTTTCTTGTGCTGATTTTACCACATTTTTACTACTGTTCCTCTGCTAAATCACAGTGGAAAAGGTCACATTTTTCATTAAGCCAGCCCTTCTTTGCTCAGAACAGCATTCTATTGGCTTTAAGAATATCCAGTAGCATCTCCAACTCCTTACAAGTTTATAAGTACATGCCACCTGGTAATGAAATACCATTCTATCAACTGACAGAATGGCCACAGCAGTACAACCCTCCAGCCCATCAGTTAAAGTAGCTTTCAAAAGTACTAGAAAAAAGTACAAGAGTAAAGATCTGTCTCAAAATTCTTGTATTAGTAAACAACACTAGCTAGTTCCATTAGGATTTAACACTGCCTGTCTTCCTTGCATCTAGGTATTCATTTGCTTTTACTGGTCCTGTTGCAGGCTCCTATTTTTAAATGCTTTATAAAAAAGAGAGAGGAGCACTGTATAATGAAAGCTGCATTCCTGTAAGTGGGCTGTGTAGCCAACTTAAAAGCTGTGACTGAACAATAGCTTGGTTTAGTTCAATCTGCCATCTTTTCTGCAAACTAGAAATCTTGTGCATCATAAGAAACTCATCCAATCACTGTTATAGTAAGCTAACTAGGAATATTCATATCAGCAAAAATTTATTTTCTATTCTGTATAATATTAATGTCACCAATTGTACCAGTAGTGATTAAAGTCCTAAATTCCACCTTTAGACATCAAGTGAGAGCTCCGGGAAAAGCAAAAGCAAGATTCAACAGTCCCAGTGTTAGAATATAAAACTAAGCTAAATATTCTAAATAGCATGATTATTCACAGCCTTATTTCACTCTCACTGGTCAAATACTCAGCAGACCAGCTGCCTTTCAAAGCCTGACAAGACTCCTTCACAACCATTCGGAAGACAGGATGTTGGCATTTAGAGTATAACTATTTTAGTGAGTGATGAAGTTTTCATATCTGTCAGGGAATTTCTATCATTTTTAATTAAAAATAACTCGAAAAATTCAAGAGAACCTAGAAGCTAGGAACTTTTATGTACAACAGCTTCTTTAGAGTTAAAATTCCTAAAACTTTTTAATGTGGGAAGATTATTATACAGGCACAGCCGACGGCCACTGCTGCTGCTCTAAGTATTACACTGTTGCCATTGAGGGGTTTTCCCCTACAAACCACTTACACAGCTCCTTTCTACTCCTCCAGTGCTGTGTTACAGAGCTCTCCCCCTCCTTGTAAGACAGACCTAGACTACAGGACAACAAATGAACACTCACTTGTGTTAATACACTGCCACCACCGTGGAGGTTTTAGAGTCTGAAGGCAAATACTTGTGAAAATGTAAAACAGGCAATGAGTTAAGGTCATATGGCTTAGCAAATCTGAAACAAATTCAAGAGGTATCTTACATTCCTTCTACATAATTTAGTTTAGCCTATTATTTTCACCACTTTAGTTAACGAAATACTAGCCTAAATATTATAAACTGAACGGAATGTTGAGATGATACAAACCAACACACCAGGTCAAATTGTATCATCTACAGGAATAATCTGCAATTAAAAGCTCAGTCCCCCATTCCATTCCCAGTTTATAACAGCAACAACAACCTTAACACAAGCCACTTGCCAAAGTTTAATGACTGACTAGAATTCTGATCCAAGACATCCCCTGGACAGCATTGTTAGGCCAGTCATTAAATTCTTCAAAAACGCAGCCACTGGGTTGTTATTGCTTAGTTAGTAAACCTACATAGTGCCCAGGCCATGTCTTCTTTACAAGCCTCCACCACCTTACAGGCAAGGTATTTTTAGCCCTGTCCTTCTTACCATGGTTTCCGACCTGTCAATCTGAGAAAAACATCCCCGAAAAAAAACTCTACATGCTGGTGTGCAACCCGATAGTGATACAAGAGGGGACTGGAGCAGAACTTAAAGTTAGCTGTCCTTATTGAATTGTCTAATGGATATAGCTGGCAACTATTATTCACGCAGTATTCTGTAGGAAAGAAAGAGGATCACATATTTTTAGTATTTATTATTCAAGAACAAACATCACTTGTTCTATATCTTTTAATTCTCTTTACCTTGACTACTCAAACCCCCAAACTATCCAACAAAAACCATTCTCATTTTTGCTAGAAAGTTCAAAGTCACTTTGAATTCAAGGACCTGTTCTCAGGAAAAAAAGGTTGAGTTTTAGTCACGAAACATTCAGGGAAAGAAAAAATACAAAATAAATTAAAATCAATATACATCACAGTGTAAGCATAGCTTCATTTAAAAGTCAGAGGAACAGACAAGGCAGAGCCAGTCACCATTACCTTGGGCTTCTTCCAGTAATCCTGAGGTAGGTATCATACAGGAATGCTGGGGCCTTATGGCTTACAGCAATCCAGTAATGATATAAAAGGTGATTGGAAGTTAGATTTACATTGGGCCGTCTGAAGGCCTGCTCGAGAGGATTCCTCTTGAAAGTGGAAATTACATGGTATTCTGAGAAAGAAAAGTTGCATAACAGCTTCGATAATCACCATGTAAAATGTAATGCATTTCCAAGTACATTACAGGGTACAGCATCAACATCAGTGTGTTATTTAAATAACCACCCTAACTCCTCTACAATGCACAGAAACTAAAACAGCTACAAGCTTTTAACTTAAAATGCTGTTGAACTGCTTCTTACTATAATCAAGACGTGGCTTATGCCTTCATCTTCAGTATCGTATTTTATTGTAGCTCCTCTCTTTCTGTTCCTCTTCCCTACCTTAGAGGCTGGTGGTTTCAAACACTGACAGCAATTTCAGTTTATAAAGCATGTAAAGCTATTTAAATAGCCATCTATATTTCATGAAGAGGGTTATTCTGATTGCTTGTGCGAAGAATTTTAAAACAGACTGAGGACTCTGTAGTCATCTGAAGTGATTTTAAACGACATTTTCAAACAATTTATCCAAATTTAGGCATTAAGAAAAAAGCAATTAGGTGGGACTCAATGAGAAATTCTTGATGACACCTGTAAATTCAGTACATAACAGATATGCAGGACCAGGGTCTTTAAAAGTTATATGGAAATTCACCTCTCCTTTTAATCTTCTCTTATAACTTTATGCTGCTGGTTATAGACAGCACTTAAATACCCTGATTCAAACTGGGATATAAGTGAAGTCAGCAATTTTCCAAATTTGGTTGAAGCAATAATGTTTACAACTACAGATCCATGTAAAATGGACAAAAGCAAGTAAAATAAGTTTAAGCATTGAGGTTAACTGAAAGAAAAAAATAATCTGAGCATAAAAACTCAATTTCTAAAAAAATTGAAATCTAATAAACAGTTTTACTATGCCAAACAGCTTGTATTGTTTTTTATAACATTAACTATTACAAAGCTGTTGGCCTGTGGGTTACATCCTAGTCAGGATATCTTAGAGTTGAAAATAGATAATCACATTTCCTTAAAGGCTACTCTGTCCTGTACATGAATTGTTGAAGTGTCATGCAACAATCTGAAGATTAAAAAAGCCACCTCAACTTAAGCCAAACACAAAGAGCTACACAAGGGCAAAACTATTACCAGACCTCTCAATTATGCAGATGTACAAAACATTTAATTGTGAGCTGCTTATTCATATGTATTTATTGACGTTGGCATTACACCCAGCATCACTTCTCTCCACACACTACCCACACTCTGTGGATTAGGTCATGGCAGCAGCAAACAGAAAAGTCAGTTCTCTCAAAGTTTAAGTTATGATGGAATAAGAGTAACAAAAAAAATCCCAAAAAGAACCAAATGAAATGGAGATAATGCTGCAGGGGGAGAGTGGGACAGAATTTACAGTGGAAGCTAATGAAAAAGCACAACATACTGCAAAATTGAGAGGCGTGGCTAAAATACCAGTTTCAAAAAATAAAAATGCAATATGGTCTACTGATTATAACCTGTTTGATCTTCATTTTGTATTAAGGCTAATGAGAAAAAAGAAACATGGCATACCAACTTCACTCCAGTGGAAAGGATTGGTGGCACCTGTTGTACAGTTATACACCATCACTTTTCTTGGTCTAGTGGAAAAAAAGATAAAAGAGCAAGTTAGAAGGAAAAACAACCTTTTAAAAACACAGACAACAGAAGAGATGCCCAAAGTTTCTTTTCCCTCAATAGCATTATTTATATAAAGCAGAAAGCATCAGTCTTGTGGTAGATTTTTTGCTTTAGCACCTTTCAGTATTTTTCTCTTTAATTATCGTATTTCTTTTATTTCTGAGAAGGCATCACCTACCATCACCTACACTACTGCAGGCTGTATTGATTACAAACAAGACCCAGGAAAGAATTTTCAGACATAGCTTTATAGCACCAGTAGGTGATGTCCTCCTCTGGCATAAGCAAGTTACACTTTGAGAGACTAATGCTGTCAGAACCTCAGATTCCTTTGTCCCGAGGGAACAGCAGGACACTGACAAGAATTTCAATAGAAGAGTGATATACTAAATACACAAAATAATTGCAAAATATTCAGTACTCTCTTTTGTCACCATTTATACCTATTAATTCCAGAATACCAGGCTGCAGCAAGTGTCATATTGACAACAACATCTATTGGAACAAGATCTGCTAATGCATTGTTGGAAGCTCTCATTGTTCGAAGAATTCCTTTTCCTGCCTTGAAGAACAAAACAACAACAAAGAGAGACAGAAGACCAAGCAGTAAAACATGTGAAGTTTTTTTGCCTTCCAAAAGGAGGGGGGGAAATTAAGTATATTCATTACTTACAGCAATGAAGATACCACTAGGTCCATTGAAGTTATCAATCCAGCCCTATAAGGAACAGGGGAGGGAAAGGATTTGGTTAGAGCATACTGAACTCAGCAGCTTCAAGTGAAAACGTGAGCAGTTTCTGTACGTGTAAGGGGTGGAGGAAAAAGAGACTAAAGAGGAGAAAGATATTTCATTCCATGTCACTAAATAAAGTTCTTCCATAGCAAATTCTGGTGATGTAACAAGTTCTTGTGACTCAGACAGGAGATCTACCTGTAGGTCCTTCAGAGCGAGATGCTTACTTATTTTTGAGTGAATGAACTGCAGTTGTCCATAAAAATATGTTCAAAGTATTAGTGTTCACAAGTATTCTTAGACTAGCAACTCAGATTTTTTTCATTTTTCAACCAAAATACATACTTGCTCAGCCTTACTGACAGTATTTAGACACTATACACCATATCTGTTGTTATCCAGAAGCAATGAAGACACAACCTCATAGTCCAAGAGATTTTCCTCTATGAAGGCCACTGGATAAAGAGGCTCTCAGTGTGTTACTACAGTCTACAGCAAGATGGTCAGGTGACAACCCGGGGACTTACAGGAAAAGGCTCCTTCCAGCTGGCACCAATGATGGACGGCCTTACAATGGCAATGTTCAACTTTGCACCCTCTTGCTGCACCACGGATTCAGCTAAGGCTTTCGTGTATGTATAAGTATTAGGTCTTTTGCCTAACAGTTTGGGAGTAATATCATTCACTAGGTCATCATCCATCCACCTAAAGGAACAGAACAAGAAGCAGGTGTAAATTACTGTATGCTGCTTTACTGGGGAGGTGGGGTGTGAACTGCTAAAGTTACAGTGATTTTTTTTTTCCTCTTTAGAGAAAAAGGGACACACACCTAAATGAAAGCAAGTTTCTCAGTAAAACGGAGCATTTCATGTTCAGTGTCCATCAAAAGAAGCATACTGGCACTTATTTTTTGCCCAGGTAATTAATCTGCAACACACCAACTACAGAGCAAGCAGCACATTCCTTTAGAATAACCCAAATCTGTCAACCAAGTTCTCAAACATGAAGAGCAGACACAGCAAATTAGTCTTTGGAGCACGGGCTCACTGCATTATGTTCTACAAAGTGATGCCACTGCAATGGAGCCCCAGCTGCATTACCAGCATCACCTCCACCTGTGTGGTGGTGAGCGATCACACACCACCCCTGAAGCATGTTTCTCCCTTTAAGTTGGTTAAATCTTGCAATTTCATCTTGCTTCCCCAGTTCATATTAAATAGGTAATAACCTTCAGTCACAGCACACAAGCAACAGAGATGTGCCTCTGCAAAACTATTGCTACTTTGGTGTTCCTCACTGCAAAACAGGACTTGAAATTTATTTGCCTCAGTTTCTTAGTCACAGAAATGGAATTTATTGTTTTTCACCAATGTTCCATTACAAAGTGGACACACACTGGACTCCTTTCATGATACGAACAGGGTGGGAAGAGGGGAAGGAAAGGCTAGAGATCACTCTTTTATAGCTTTACAAAAGCCTTCCCTCAGGAGTACAAAAGCACACACAGCTGTCTCAGCCCACACCAAACAGTTTAAGTTACATTTGTCTATCCACAAGTCAGATAATCAAAAACATGACTGTTTTACAGTCTCTCATTTTTAAATGTATTTAAAGTCAACATTTTTTAAAAAGGCTGGCTCAGTGTGCATTCTAAGTGGTAGCTCATTTGGTTATAATATTAGCACTCTTCCACCTAAAATAAGTTAGAGTAGATATTTTACTTTATAATAAGTTTTTTCAGATTCATACTTCTCTTCCAAGAGGTGATGTTTTGTACAACAGGTAAGGAGGAAGAGACTGATGCAGAGTTGAGATTGTTATGTATTACATCATACTTATCCCTCATTGTCACCTGTTTCAGAGTTTGACAGCTACTAAGTAAGACCTCAGGACAGTTAATACACACAGGAAATAAAATACCAAATGAGTCGTTTTGCCCATAATGCCCAATCCAAGACTTAAAAGCTACAGAAAGCAGATTTTTAATGTCAGAGCTCTCAGGATACCTAACAGAACCAGTTCTACAATTAAGTAGCATTATTTGAACATCTCAGTCTCATCTTGCAATAGCATTTAGGTGGATGCAGTAGAGGCAGCTGTTCAAGGGGCCTGTCTTAGTTTTATCCCCTTCCTTCACAATGCTGCTCCCAGCACAAGTCATCAGTATCTCCTAATTCAGATCATCATACAGCTGAAAGACTGGCACTCTTGGCACAGAGGAGGCATCATGAGCAGATACGAGCACTCCTCTCCTTCCGAACTCCTCCACACCCAGCTCAGCTTAAAGGAACCATAAATCTTAATCCATCTCCCTTACAGAAAAGGGGAGTGTAAGTCATGTGTCAGACCTACAGGACAGCATAAGACAACTCTTCATCTTTAAGGCTCCTAACCTTTTTTTTGGTACTTCAATACCCAGAAGCAAAAGGATAAAGATTACCCAAGTAAATTCATAAAACACAACACGTACTCAAGAGAATCTATCAATTTCCTGGGATCCACAGGAGGTGGGTACACGACTTCCTCAATCTGTTTCTGATTGCAATATGCATAGGCAGTGGAAACATGCATGAACACCTCCAGATTCTTCATTCGCTGTGCCAAGGAGAGGAGCTGTTGTGTGGCAACCACATTTAACTGCACAGCATCTCTATTGATTAAACAGAAATGTCATTAGTAGAAAACCAGACAAAAACAAGCAAAAAGAAATTCACTGCTAAACGCCTCGGTGCTGGGTATATAGAATATCCTTGAATTCTCTACCCTACCCCGAAAAAGCAGCATGGACACTGTCCTAATTTTCTGCTTAGAACAATATACCACAGTCCTAATCTAGAACACCTCTCAATGTTCAGGATAATTCTCCTTTTACCCTTTTCATACCAGCATCCTTTTATTTCCTCAATTTAAATCCCAATGCTATGTTTTCCATGAAACATGAAGGAAATAACACAAGACAACAACGAGCTGCCACAAGATGGATCTCCGAACTTCAGGCTGAGTTAGGTCAACAATCTGGAAGGCTTTGTGGGCTTGTAGGAAGTTGGAGACTGGCATCTTCTTGTAGGATAGCACAAGGCCCATACAGGCCCATACAGGCCCATACAGGCCCATACAGGCCCATACAGGCCCATACAGGACCATACAGGCCCATACAGGCCTTCACCGAAGTCTTTGCAAGGAAAGTGTTACATTAACAACAACAAAATCGGTATACTCAAACAATCACTAACTTCCAGACTGCTTTATCTCACATTACTGAAGTTGGGGACAGGAAAGGGGGCCATTATCCCAAAGCAATTAACATCAATGGTAACTAATTATTTTGCTATCTCTTCCAACAAATCAAAGGAAGGAGCTCAATCACAGCTGTGTGCACCACTTTTTCCACTTCTTGTTTTCATCTCTCTCCCTGTGCATCTACTTCTCTCTACTTCTCCCAGTGCAAACCTCCATTATTAATAAGGGACTTTTAAAAGACAGGAAGAAAAGCTGAGCTGTATTTCGCCTCCTATTTTCTTAGTTAAGAGAGCAAGCACTAGAACTTCCCACACACAACTTTTCTCATAAAACTGTATCCTCTGAAAACCTGCATTCCCTTTCTAACAAGGAAGGCTAAAGGAATAGTTTGTGCTGCCCTTTATACACCAGGAGAAAAACTCTAACATCACTAGGGAGCACAGTACATATAGCTACAGCTTATTTGTATCCTTTCTACCCATATTTGCAACATTGTGCAGACACCCGATTCACCCCCTTCCTTTGAGCACCATTGGTTTACCAGACCAGGGTAAATAAAGAGTTTTAGACTCACCTTAGCGTTTCATTGAATCTGACTGTAGCAGCACAATGAAATATAATATTAATGCATTCTATAAGGTTTTCCTTGATTGGTTCACTAAGATCCAGTTCAGGCTGTGTAAGTTCACTCACAACTACTATTATTTTTTCTTTGAAGTCTGGTTGCTCTTCTCTCAACTTGTCAAAGAGCTGTCAAAAATAACAGGACTATAAACTCAGTGAAGATAAGAGAAACATCTCACTTAAGTGAAGAAAAATCCCACATTCTTTGTCTATATCTCCTAATTTTTCAAGATCATCAGGAAGTTAGAAAAGTGCATTAGCAATACCATAAGGACATGTTAAAGACTCCTCATGAACATACTCAGTGATGAAGTTGTGCATGCCTTATCCCACACAGTGAAAGCAGCATTGCAGGTGCTGTACAGAAGGCAAGGAGACTTCAATTTGCACTTTATATTATTTCAATACTCATCCCAATCCTTAAAACCAAATCTCTGTCAGTATCAGAAGGGAGAAGGAATGGTCTCTATTAGACACTCAAAGAAATTTTAAGTAGCATTCTAAATACTGTAAGCTCTTTTTTTGTTTTTCCAACATAAGAAAGTGGAACAATCTACCCACTTCCAAAGCTTGATAATAGCTATTCAAATTCTTATAAAAGTCAGCTGGATTTTAGGTTTAGAAAACTTTTATTTAGATTTATAAATTTCCAGTGATTTAAGACATGCTGTCCTCAAATTATGCCCATCTTGGAGAACTTAAAAATTATTGGGGAAAAAAAAAATCAAGAAATCATTTATCTGGCTAGTTAAAAGAAAAAAGGTAAATACCATGTTAGAGCATCTGATTAAGTTTTAGCAAATTGGTTTTCAACAATTCCCACTGAAAAAAATCTCACCCACATTATATTCCATCATGAATTCTCCTCATAAATAGCTGGGTTCTAACCATGTGGCTTAACACACAGATCAAAATTCTTGCCTCATCTTATTTCCACTCATTAGTATGCAAGTTTTCCTGGGCAACACAGTACTGTGGGAATAAAACACACTTGAAAGTTGCATCAGAGCAGACCCTTCCTAACTGTCCAGGGACCAATATCTTGCAACTGCTTCAACACCAGTCAATTATATTGTATTAAAATCACAGCAGTACTTTCTTTTCCCCCTCCAAGCACGCAGTTATGCTAAACACAAATAGTGAAAAGACATTTCCTTACAGAATGATGTTAATTAATTTTAAACTATAAATTAAGCCACATAAAGGTGCAGTTTCACAACACTTCAGGCAATATAAGTTTATATTTCTACCACAGAGACTGGTCCCTCTCCTAATTTCTTTATTTCTGTTGCTTCTCCAACACTGGCAATAGCAAGAAGCCCCAGAGATAGGTGAGCACAGCAGCTGCAGGTCAAGCTTTTTTTTTAGAGATGTTTTTTCAGCCCAAACTTGAGCTAATAGAGCTCCCTGTGTGGCCACCTGAAGGAGCAGTGCCAATTCTACCAGGAGAACATGGGACATCTCCACTTACAGAGGCCTCGACCGGACTACCTAAACATGAAGTTTCCTTTTATAGGACAAAGCTGCCAAGACAGCATTTAAAGCCTCTGCAACTCTCAGGAGTACAGCAAACAGTCCTTACCTAAGGGCAGGAAACTTTCTGTGATTTTGATAAATAAGCTTGCTATGTTTTTAGTTGGAATGATGGCACCTTCCTCCAGGGAACTGGAGCAACTGCCTGTTAACCATATTAATGTGTGATATCGCATTATAACAGAAAAACAGTACCATGGAGGAGCTCTTAAAGAGCCAGTTTAGACTTTTCCTATGTCCATCATACCTGTTCTACCCCTTTTCACATACACAGTCATACACTATTCCTGCACACCTCTCACTAGCACTGACACCAGTACTAAGGAGAAGAAATACCCAGAGTGCATGCAGAACATATAACAGAGGAATCAGATATTTCAAGTCCAAAGGAAGTAGAAACCTCAACTTTTTTTGCTATTTGTAGCTCAGTTTATTTCACATTTATTTTATTTATTACCACATTCACCCATTCAGATTTCAAACTCTTCAAGAAACAGGCATCTGTAGAACACTTAATGAGTCTATCCAAATGGTGAAGAATTACTGGCAGTGCCCATGCAACTGGGCAGCTTAAGACAATAGATCCTATCAAAATTTTCATAGACTTTTGGAAGAATCTTGATGACATTAAAGCCACTTAAACAATGGACTTTCGATCTTGTCTAATCATTTGATGAAGACAGAACAAACACCTGGCCCTATGTTATATCTCTGCACAGATGAGCAACTCCATCCCTGTATGTTCCTGCCTCAAGCAGCAACTCTGCTTACCAGGACTTCTGCTGTGAACCTGCTCCAGCAGTAAGTGCTCACCATCAGATTTTTATTTTAACAGGAGCTGGCATAGACTACAAGCAGACTTTAACTCGAATTTAAAACCTCTTTACAACAGGTTTCCTAAAAGCCACATGGAGCCTTACAGCTTACTGAAGTTTAAGTCAGTCCACACTAGCGCTACTTGTCTCTCTGCCCAAATACTCCCCACTCTTCTTCGAGTAATAGTGTACACAAAAAGTGGATTGAGAAATTTTTCTTTTTTCACCTCAGAGCTTAGTCTGGAGATCTTTTCCTTGTTTCAGGGCAGTGACAAACTGAGGGTTTAATGTAGCGAGAATGTGCAACTGAATTTTAAGACAGAACTCCACTGTAACTCATTCTGTTGAGTTCTGTGACATTGCACAGGACTGCAGGAAGATGCTTTTGACCAATGAGCTACAGTTTTGACTGGATACAGAAAATAATTAAATGGGGACACAGCCATCCTCATATCTGCTGTAATCCCAGCTAGTCAGATTCGTAGAAATGCACTGCCTTACTTGAAACAACTTACCCCTCCTAGCCTAAGTGCATTCAAAGTTCCTTATTGATTCCCCTCTAGCACCTCCTAAGAACACACTTTGCACAGATTACATTGCATCTCAATGACAAAATTAAACTGCTGACACTTGTGTTTCATAAGAGAAAGGCCTAGATAGAAATAAACAGACTCTGCTCTAGCAAAGTTCATGCTAGGAATCTCTCCTCATCCTGTTCACCCTCCCCATCATGAGCAGGATGCTCTCTGGGAGAAAGATGGGCAACAGAGATGGATCATTCTACACTTAGTAAGAATGCCCAGCCTAGCTCACCAGAGTATTAAGGTAATGAGTCATTTCAGAAGCAAAGTATTTGACCCAGCACGCACAGAAAATCATTTAGAGAGCCACTTTGGTAATTCCACAGCACAGACTTTCAGTGCCTTTCTAGTTGTCACACGTTGACCAAGAGAAATCTGTAACAATCTACTCAGCCAGACATTTCTGTTCCACTTGCACATGCAAGTTCCTGTCAAGATGACATATTCTTATTTACTGGTAGATCCAACAGCACATTCCAAAAAGAAAAGAAGGCACAAGGAGAAGAAGCGCGTTGCTTGAAATCTTAAAAAGAGTCTCAATCCATCTCACAACTCCCGGTCCACTACCTCTTGTACTTGATTTTATATTCTCTTAAAAAGCTCTAACGTGGGTTTTTACTTCTCATTTCTGCATTAGAGCTGAACATCCTCCTCCTGAATTAAATACAAGATAATTTTCAACTCCTGGCTTTGCTAGAGACTAAAAGCTTGAAGCAGCTACAGAAGCACTGCCATGTCTTAGATTTTGTATTTCTGTTAGAACAAAAAGAAAATCATTTAACAACATTTTCCTTTAGACAAACTGAAGCTGTTCTCAAAATGGGAACATTAAAATGAAGGACAAAAATGAACTTTGTGAGCATACGACACATACCTTACAGCTGGTAATTTCTTCTATACGTTCTTCAGGTGTCTGCTTTGCTTTGTTTCTTACCAGTACATACACTGCTTTCACTTTAGGACAGGACCTGAGCAGCTTTTCCAAAAGCACTTTTCCCATGAAGCCTGTAGCCCCTGTCAGGAGGATGTTTTTGCCTTCATAGTATTCGGGAATGGAAACCATTGTGACCTTTACAAAAGTTAAAAACAAAAAGTATGTTAAAGAACTTACGGGAGTTCAGATTTGCAGAAGATTGAATAGCTATATATGTGCTGTTTATGTCTCATACCTGAAAGAAATGCTTAACAGATTTTTTTACCTATGACCTGTACTTGAAGGTGTCTTTTTTCCAAAAGAGTCCCACAGGGTCACTACAGTCATTCCACATTGTCTTGTAAACTGCCCCTGTGGACAGTGTTTTAAGGACTGAGACACCCACTCAGCCACGAAAATAGCTCAACTTCAGTCTATTTTTACCTCTGTGTGCCTGGTCCTTCACCACTCCAAGGGGCTGCTCCATGTAAACTAGAGGTGGTACCATTAGAATGTGATCACAAGTGGATTCTTCAAAGCCATTGACAGAAGACAGGGAGCCAAACATCCCAATTGCTGGCCCTGGAATTTTGACTGCCAGCAGAGCCCCCTGTCACTGTTAGGCTGAGCCTTCCTACCAATTATACTAGGCCAGAGAGAAGGTTGAGTTAGTTGCTTGGTATGGGATCTGACGGTTTTATATTCATTGCAGAAAACCCATACAGATCCACAGGTAAGAGTTTTCTAACTTCTTCATCCATTGACATCATTGGGGAGAAAAAAAACCCCAAACAACAAAGTCATTAGAATTCTCAACAAGCTAAGATTTGAGCTAGCCACAAATACACCTCCTAACAAAATGAAGGGTAAGGGATTATTACTCAAATTCAGCACAAATCTCTGAAGTATTTCAGGTTTTGCTTCAGTTAGTAAGTTAACTATAAGAACCATGATTCCTTCCCCTCCCTTAATCAACCACTTGGAAATGATGTCATTCTTGCTAACAGAAACTGAAACACTTTCTAAGGACAAATACACTGGTATGTCTCACAATAATGGGAGAGTGTGACCTTTAGGATCTCTAGGACTCAATCACAGTGCATCACCCAGAGCTGCCATTCTGCCAAGTCAGATATATCCATATCTCTGCTGTAACCCTTAACCAGCTTACTTTCACTATATAAGAATGTAGCATTATGGATACACTTCTGCCACGTTTTACCAATCTTTCTGATTAGACTTATAAAAATCCTAAGCTGATATAATGAATGTCTAATTATAGTCCTCTACAGCAGTTCCACGCCAACTGTTACGACCAAAACACTCCCAAAAGGGATCACAGAGAGTCACAGAACGTTCTGAGCTGGAAGGGACCCACAAGGATCATCCAGCTCTCAAGTGAATGGCCCATAAGGGGATTGACCCCACGACCTTGGTGTTATCAGCATCATGCTCTGACCAATTGGGCTCATCTCAGGGATAGATTCCATAAAACCATGATACTAAAAAAACCAACAAAATTGAGTATTTTTAAACACAGATGGAACATTTCTTAGTCAAATAAAGATTACAACACTGAATACCTTAACAGGGTGAGAACCTTTCTTCACCTGCCACCCAAGAATAAAGGTGCAACTTCTAAATACACTCAGCTCCTTCAAGACAGCAAGGTAATGCAAGCAGGGACTTACAAGGGAATATACTGAATGTATGTTAGCAGTGAACAGCTACAGGCTAATTTGTCCCTTTTGCCTGAAAAGTAAGTAAATATTTTTGGAACACCTATTTATCAGGTATCCACCATATCAAAGCAATTGTGCTCTGTTTTTCACGGGCTCGTATCGCAACAGTCTCTGAACAAGTTCCAAATGATTACTTGCTAGAAATGAGCTGCTACCTGCACAAGTCCTGGTTTCACAAGTCTGGGTACCAAGTCCTGTGTCAGATACTCCAAATCCTTTTTTTGACTCCCTCCTTTGAGAAGTGAAGCATTCAACAACTGATAATGGGATACAGTAGCAAGTTTAGAGCAGGACAAACACTACTATTTCCAGTGGCCATAGTACATCATCCAGAATTGTTTCTTTGAAGGTGAAGGGAAAAAGCTATTTACATTAAACCACTTTTACCACACAGTTAAGAGACTCTAATGCAAATCTGAAAGCACACCTCCTGCCATAAAGCATAGAGAGCAAGACACAGCGTGCTTATGAGTCATTTTTCCCTGTTCAATTAAGATACAGGCCTGTTGTCTTTACCATGGCTCAAAGTCACAATTAATGCTCTTCAGGTATGTCTTCCTCATAACTTCTGTTTTCCTCATCTTTGCATACACCATTCAACTCCATTTCCTCCTAAAGATCTGCATGATTGCTCCCACATACAGGATAAGACTTCAGTTCTCTCAAAGAGGGAGGCAAAAACTCACGCAACCATTACTGCAGCAATTTTGTCACTAAGATTCAGTTTTGTCCATGGTTCCTACATAACCTTCTTACCAATTTACCTAACTAGCAATAATTACTATTTTTTACACCTTGAGACTCTATGAGAGTATCTAATACTATCCATTCACCTGTCCTTCCTCAAAGAAAGGCTTAATCCTGCTTCTGACACAATGCCACGACCTCAGCCTGCAAACCTGCTCACATGGGCAGTCTTTGGCTACATCCACACAGGAACCTTGGACAACACCCAGTACATGGCTATGGTCCAACATCTGCTTCTGAAAGCTAAAGCAATGAAAAGTTATGCTGTCAGTGGAAATGTCTGTGTTGTTCTAGTCCAGCTTTTTAAGTAACTGCTAAATCTGACAATATCTAGGCTCATGTGACGTAAAGAAAACTGGAACAGAATGGATCAAAGTTTCCTGCCTCATTTATTTCTGATCCCATTCCTTCGTCTAAGAGGCTGATATCAGAACACCAGACCTACAAAACATTGACATCCAGAGCCATGATGAAGCATAATGATGAAATGGGTTCAATTAAAAAAAACAGGAACATCCATAAATACTCACATTCCCACCTGGGAGGCAGCAACACTTATATGTTTGCAGGCTAATATCTTATCTTTTAAAGACTGAGAAATGTTTCCTTTAAGTAACTCTCAATCCTATTTCCCTTTACTCTGTTCTCCAACAACTAGACTTTGGTAGACCTTATTCATAGCAACTTTCCACACTGAGTTTGCCTTGTACTTCCATTACTCTAGAAGATTCCAGCTAGAAAACGTAATTGGTGACCTTTTTCAGAAGTACACATTGCTGTCAACGTTACTGAAGTAAACAGTGGGACTGTGAGGGAACTGCCTAGAAGCACCAAATTGGATTTAAGGGGTAAAAACCACGTATGGAATCTAGGTGTGAACAAAGTCTGAAACCAGCAGCCTATGCTATGTTCTGTTAGAAAGAAAGGTTATCTCAGCCACAGGGAAAGGAAAGAATGTTCCCATTCTCCACCTACCTTTCCCTGCCTTCTCCAAGAATGCATTTCCATGTGCCAGTTAGCATAGCACTGCTGGCAACTCCTAATATCAAACTCGGAAGCTCACAGGTATAACATATTACTTTTTAAAGTTCTTTATGGCAGCAAACTACTGAAGAATCACAGAATTGGTAGGGCTGGAAGAACTATTTTATAATTCTGTTTTTAAATAAAACTGTCAAGAAATACATGTAGTTCCTATCAGATTTCGTTTGGCCTCTAACATATAACAAGCTGGTACAGGTGCAAAAAATAATATCTACCTCGCAAGACAACAAAACAAAGCCAAATTTAACATTTTAAGGTTGTTAAGTGTCAGCAATCATTTTATCTATCTGTATTAGAGTACATCTTGTATGCTTACAATAGCTGTTAACCAGCAATACATATCGACACCAGTTATCCAAGGATGTGTTCACAGCTAACTCTTCAAACACACACAGATAACACCTACCAAACACAAAACTGTCTAGTGCACACTGTGGAATATCTAAATCCCTGTATCATTGATACTTTTTTGAGCTAATAAGCAGTAACAGCCTAGAATAAAGAAATCTGCCAGTTGAAACGCTTAGTAAGAGCTCTGTAAAGAATTCTTGCTCTAGAACAGAAATTACCAGAATTCCCACATTACCCACAGGTATAAACAGCCTTTGCTAGAGGAATCTTACGTGAAGCTGCAACAGAGCAACTGCTGCTGGGATCCTTCTGAATTTTCAGGTTCAGGGCTAAGTCCACCGTGACACTTTGTAGATACGCTTATGTGAAGGGTGCTGTCCTCTGATAAATCAAGAGTTCATAGGCACTTCAGGAAAAAAAATAAAAACCACCACCAAACCAACACTCCAGGATCCTAGCCAACATTCCCCATCTTGTAAAAAATTCTTGTGTCCAAGGCTGAGCAAGTGCTATTATGGAGCAAACAACAGCAGCTCTGTTTGCCTCCAGAGCTACTGCAGCAATATTTAACTCACAGCTTCAGAGGGCTCTGACTCTCAAAACAAGGACAATTCTGTTTTTAACAGGAAAATGATCAGTTCCCAGATTTGTCCAAACACAGATCAACATGCTTAAAGATGTGCTTTCCAAGTGCCAGGAAAGCCTGCTGCAATTCCACTGAATGTTTAAATGCTAAATCCAGCAGCTAGAGAGTGTGCATGCGTGTCCTTGTTAGAGATTAAATGGTCTGTCTTCTAGTTTATCACTGACAAACATTAGGTCAACAGCATGCTCCCTCCAAATTCAATCCTATCAAGATTATCACTCACAGGAAATAGAAAATGTGCATTTCCCAACCTCTCAAACGTCAGCAACAAGCCACAAAATTCTGCAAAAAACACAGCCCAACTAACTAGTTTACCCCTTTCCTCTGACAGCTTGAAACCAGCACTAACAGGAGTAAAAAGCAGAAAAAGTAAGGTGATAGGAGTATTTTCTTTATGTATATTCAGAAGATGAAATTCATCCAGACATCAAATCTGAGTGCACCAAGTATTTTTAAACACCACACGCACACCCCATTGCATCCACACCAGAAAAAAATCATTACAGAAGTCCCTCATATAGAGCACCAATTGCCACATTGCAAGGACACCACAGCAAGCCAAAAAAAATAAATCTCTGGGAACTGGAGAGATTGGAGAGGCACAGGCAACAAAGGAAGTAATATTTAACTCATCTAAACAAGGTTACTGCCAGAAAGACAAGTCTGGGTCATGTCATATCATATCATCATGTCTCATTTCATCTGTGCCTTGTTTCCACAAAAGCAAATCAATGAATGCTATCAGCAGAATGCCCACATTTTCAAGCACCACAAGGGCCAATGCCCTACCCTATGTGGCCAATACCGAGCCAGCATATCTCCAAAGGATACAGTCTGTTTGTCTTTGTGGTCCAAGGTTATATCCATTGGGAAACCTTATCTGTCAAAGATATGGCTTTAAAAGATGAGTAGAGACTGTAAACGGCTTTGGGTGCAAGTTAACCTTAAAGCATACCTATTCCAAACTTCACAGTCACGTGGAAGACTCGGGATTCTTCCCTCAACTAGCAGAAAGACAGGCTTACCCACGTTTTAGATTTCACCAGCATTCTTATCTACTCTCTGCAAGGTCATTTTCTTTACTAGCTGTAAGCCAGGGACCAAGAAAATGTAACACGCCTCCAGGAGCTGCAAAACACATTGCCAGGCTTGGAAGCTGATCAGAACAACCAAGTTTTGGAGAACTATCCAAATGGGCCCACCAATTCAACATGAGCTAGCCAGTCTTTGGCTTGGCCCTGGTAATAAGCCAGACCTCAAGTGTCTCACTACACACTTTCCACACAAAAATGGGGATGGATTCAGGGTAATACTGTGTTTGCTACACATGAAATACACAAAACTAAATCAATCTGAAACACCAGGCCCAAGCCACAACTTGGCAGTATAAATGCCACACTTGCAGTATAAATGCCACCAGAAGACACAAAACTCTATGCAGAATACGGCAAACCTGTGGCTGACACTCAGTATATCAAGAGAATTTCTGAAAAATAACAAGGCATTTCAAAGTAGTTGAACATCTTCAGGATTGAAGACTATAAAGAGACTTCCCTACTACCAACGAAGAGATTTGTCCACTTTAAATAATTTATCTAATGAAACACAATACCAGTTAGAGTAACCAATATAGCTAGGTCAAAGTTTACATAGCTGAGTGTATAGCTGTACGTACAAAAATAAAGTAGACTTGCTTTTCAAAACCAATTCTCCTCACTACTCTTAACCACTGGAATACGCTAGATACTGAAAGGTTGGCCTAGAGTGTGTGCTCCTCAAGCTACATTCCTCTCGGATATATTACTACCTCTGGCAGCACATGCATTCAAGGTAAGGAGCATTATTAAATTGATTTAGGTGAGACTTAGCTAATACTGAATATGATCTATTTAACAGCACTACAGCACATTAACATCAAAATCCAGATTGATATCAGACAGGGAAGTAGTTCTGTTGCTTTCTTTTAGAGGACAATGACGAAACCCAAGTACAGCATTCACTCAATTGCTTTGGGAAGATGGTGAATTGGGACCAACTGACCCATGGCCACCCAATACTTTATCAGCAAAATTCAGTGCAATTCACCAACTGCTTCGCTGAAGACACCCTTGTGAAGTAAGATACTCTGAAGTGAGGGCTGTGCTCACAATCATGGAGTATTTAACCTCTTTTAATCCTTTAGTCTCATGGAGCAGAGCCTGATTTCAATGTGGACCACTGTTGAGTTGATCTCAGCAGAACTCTGTCAGAGGTATTCAATGCATGTAGTTACACAGAAATTTCTTAAGCATGTGTTCACACACCTTCCTTCAGCCAAAATTCCAATTTTACTACAAATTTCTACTTACTTGCGCTTCTACTCAGAGGGATTCTGTACCAGATGACTCCGAAATTACTTCTTAGCAAGTAATCTGTTCACAAAGTACATACTGCGGAAGTCCCTTGCTGTGCTGTAACAATGTTTCTCTTACAGTCAGTCCTTCCTCCGAAAATGAATCAAAACATAGTAAAAGGTTTTTACTATCCCTTTATAATTAGGTTATAAATTGGTGTTTTTCTAAATTGTTTACTGGTTGAGCTTAGTCATCAAGTGCACATTGAAGGAAAAAAAAAAGTCTCTTTTGGTATAGTTGAACTCCTTTCTCCAAATTGCACAGAAGGCACAAATCAGATCAGAAATTGAGCTATTCCAGGAAAGCATATCCCACATAAGAACATTTACTATACTCGATCTCCAGTCCACATGGAACATGTTTAACACACATGCAGAGAGATTTTAAGCAAGTTCTAGGAAATCAAGAGGCAGGCAGATTCAAGAGTTGCTGATCGGAAGCTGAGTTCCAGATCATTTTATCTAATTTAATTAGAAATCTGCATTAGAAATCTCACTTGCACTTTTGGCTATGAAACGATTACAAGATAAAGCCTCACTGTTTATCAGGGTAGTTGCATAAATCATGGCTCTCACTTTGCATAAATCATTACTCTTGAGTTACCCCTGAAAGGACAACAGAACCTGTCTGCAGGACGTACCTACAACATAATGAGCAGTGCAGCACTCGCAGCTGACTCTCCATCACTCAATTGTTATTCACTGCCTTAGGAAAACAGGCCAAAGGCAACACTTCAGCCTTCACACGAGCATGCTGATAGCCAGCCCTAGTTATCAGTAGGAAAAGCTTTAGCAGCAGCAGGATTATTGCTCCAGTTGCTACTGTGATACTATCAGGAGGGGAAAGCTAAAAATCAAGTAAATGGAAGAGGATGGGGGAACAAACAACATTCAAGGGCTCATCAGTTTGTCACGTTTCAGTGATAAGAGACAAATCTTGGTAATTAAAACCCAGATTCACCTTCCTCATATTGATCAGACAAGACAAGGATAACTACCCAAAAACTGCACCTGTAACTATGTTCTGTTCAAATTTATTATTCACAAAGCAATTACAACTGGAATACTTAATCAAGAACAAAAAGCCCAGCTCTTATTCTTCTCATGTTTTAAATTACAGAGAAGGCTGGAATCACATTTTACAAAAGAATGACACAATAAATTTGAAGTCCTAGGAATCAACACTTCCAGACTCCTTCCATACTTTCTCACATCTTTTACACCTAAAAATGTTATTTTCTCTTCCATTATGTTCCTGTAGAAATTCACAATAATTCTTTTGAAACCTAACAATTACTCATTTATCTGAGAACTGCTCTACCAAGTTGTACTTGAAACCTAATCACCTTCTAAAGAAAAAAAAAAAAACACACTAGTCTACCTTTCCTTTCTTCCAATACATGTAGAAAAAACTACCACCAAAAAAAAAAAAAAAAAAGCCCATTTTCACAATTTTCTTATCTTTAAAAGTGACTTAAACACACACTTAAAGGAAGTTGTACCAAGAGATTGCCTACCTGTCTTCCAAACAGGATGCTCGAAGCCTCCCTCGTCCTCCTCCTGCTCAGGAGGACAGAGCTATTTACTCGGCAGGACAGCCGATACTGATCGCATAGACGCCAAGAGCTCCGATCTTAAATCCTATTTATGCTAATGGACGTCTTCTTCGGATCCATCAATTACGCCTATTGCACAAGGAGCTCTACAAATTTACAAACATCACGCTGAACAATCATGGAAAGGTGTGATGTAGTGTGCACACACAGCTACCAACACCAAGGGCAGCTTAGCAACATCTGCCAAAAGCACAGCCTTTGAAACCACACCCAAGGGGAGGAAGAGACAGGGTACATCCCTGGGGTCACCACTGCTGGAGAAAGCTTGGACAAAGCTCAGCAGAAGAGCAGTATCCACTACAAACACTCAGAAGACAAAAAAGGAGGAAAAAAAAAAAAGAGGGAATATCTAGTTTATTCAGATAGACAAGATTTGTTACTACAGTTTGCAGCTTCCAAACTTCGCAAGTGTCGAGGCTAAACAAAGCAGTGCTGGAAGACTTATTACTGCAAGGCTTGGAATCAGCAACAGGGAGAAACACCGTGGCTGTGCATGACGGTACTAACCATGCCCAGACACCCGATGTTCACATAATGCAAGTCCTCCACACAATGTACCAAACTAACCAAGCACAATTTTTGGTGATATTGGCTCCTTTTCAGAATTTCTATCTTGCCACTCAGCAGCTCTGCTTCCTGCAGACAAGCAACAGGCAAACTACACCAAACATCCTCAAACACTGAATATTTTGTGACAAAAAAAGAAACAAACACATACAATTTCTGGCTGGAGAAGCCAACCAAGCCTGCAGTCACTGCAACAATTCAGCCATGTCTTCAACAAAATCCAGGACCTTGTCAGGCACTCACTCAAGCCTTCCAAATGGCTAAATAACCATTTTAGTTTGTTGCACATCCCTTCCAGGCACCGGAAGCAACAACGCTTGTGAGGAACTGTGAGTTCCTCCAAGAGCTAGAACTCAGAAACAGGATGATGACAGAGAACCCTTCGCCTTGTAGCAGCCAGAAGGAGATTCGGTTTGGCCTTTCAGGAGCTAAAAGATTGTATGGATGGTTACAATTTTGCTTCAACGTTAAATTTTATCGACAAGTATCAGCTGCTGTAGATGACTAAGATGCAGACAGGCTGGGGTATTGTAACTGTAAGAAGGAATATCCAAAACCTACAGCCCCAATTCATTTAGAACAACTCCCCCAGTGTGCTTTTATTGTTAAAATTCTGCCTAGTAAAGCCTCACTATACTTACAGTCCAGCAACAAAGACCAAGTAGAATAAAGACAAGTTAGAGATCTATATTTGTGATTACTTTATAGCTCTGCAACACACAGGGGTAAAAAAAAAAAAAACCACAGAAACATAACCTGTAAGGTTTATCTTTCCTATCCATCTTTAGAGGGTTTTCGATGCGGAAATGGCTGAATATTAAGGCATCTACACGCGAGTGGAGGGTGCAAAAACAGGGTAGAAAAGCTCAAGGGTGAAGATCCTACATATATACCGCATACCTAGTATATAATTTCCAAATTGCTGAAATAATGGTATCTCAATTAAGAAGCATAGGCATGATACACAGTGGAAGTTGGGGATCAAGAAATTCTAGCCCGCTGCAGTATAGCTGGATGTCACAGATAGTAAAACTCCTACATGCTTCCACTTCTTAATTATTACCGAAAGAGTTATTAAAATACATTTTAAAAAAAGTTTCAGTTGCTAAAGCCTTGAAGTAGGTTAAATAAAATTAAAGGTTCCTATTTTCATGGGATTCAAGCTGATTTCGATTACCAGCTCGCTACCAACCAGTGGATCTCTATAATTAGCCACACTTCAAACTTCACTCGGGGAAGTCTTTTTGAGGACCCACGCGGCTCCTGCTCCACGAGGACGGCGAGCCTCTCCCCAGGACACAGGTGAAGGAAGGGCTCGCCCCGCTCCTGATGGAGCGCTCCCAGCGCACGGACCCGCGGAGCCGGGGCTGCGGGCACGGCCCAGCCCGGCTCTCCCCACACACGCTCCCTCCTCTGAGCGGGAGAGGAACCCGTGGCCTTTCCTGCGAGCCCGTTCCCTGCGCCGGCCGCGGCGGCGCGGGTTCTGCCCGAGGGGAGCCGCCGGGGCGCTGCGGCCGCGGGAAGCCGGAGCCGCCGGGC
>VZRR01006553.1:224212-342275 GCA_013398015.1 Oreocharis arfaki | reverse complement strand
CCCGTGGGTGTCCCCTTGGGTGTGTCCGTGGGTGTGTCCGTGGGTGTGTCCGTGGGTGTCCCCCTGTGTGTCCCCGTGGGTGTCCCCCTGTGTGTCCCCGTGGGTGACCCCCTGTGTCCCCCCATGTGTGCCCGTGGGTGTCCGTCTGTGTGTGTGTCCCCGTGGGTGTCCCTGTGGGTCTCCCTGTGTGTTCCCCTGTGTGTTCCCCTGTGTGTCCCTGCGGGTGTCCCCCTGTGTGTCCCCATGTGTCCCCGTGGGTGTCCCTGTGTATGACNTGTGGGTCTCCCTGTGTGTTCCCCTGTGTGTTCCCCTGTGTGTGCCCCCCTGTGTGTCCCTGTGTGTCCCCATGTGTCCCCGTGGGTGTTCCCGTGCCATACGCTGGATGCTGCCATCACAAACCAGCGCGGATCCAAAGCATCCCAGAGCTCCAAATCCGGCCCCCAGAGCACAAACCCACCGTGCCGCGGCAGCAACACCGCGGGGCCTGGAGCAGCCTGAGCCCGCAGGTAAATGCGGCAGGACCCTGTGCCAATGGCAAAGAATCGTGGAATCATGGAGTGGTGGAATCACCAAGGCTGGAAGAGGCCTTTAGGGCCATCAAGCCCAGCCACCAACCCAGCACTGCCACTGTAACCCCCAAAGTGCTGGACTCAATGCCAGTATCATCAGATCGCTATTGATACACGCCGTATTTGTGAGCAAAAGTCGCTGCGCTCCACTTGCCTCACTGTTCGTTACCAAAGAGTGCAACGTGATGCCCTGGTGCTGTGGTGCCATGATGCCATGCCTTGCCACCATATGCCATTGGTTTCACAACGAAACATTGCACAGATGGACGTGCATCAGCTGAAAAAAAAAAAAAGGCATTTAAAAGTTAGGAAACACCGTATGTTAACTTGTGCAACCTGTACTATCTAGATTACTGTACAAATAAGGTATTATATGAGAATTGTTGTAAGCACAGTCTTGGCTTGTGCAAGGGCGGGTTGGTTTTTCAGAATGGTTTCTGCCTGACCCAGGCCATGAGAATAGGAGCTCTGTCCAGATCCTCCACAGCAGCTCCATTATTATTTTATGCTTATTTTTAGATGTGTGTTCTCATGATTTATCTGCTCCATACTAGTTACACCTGGTACCTAGGTACTTCTTGACAGAGCACTTAGAATAACGTAACTGTAAACTCTTTATGATAACTGTTTAGTGGACAGTTTTTCGCAGACTATGCCTTGGAAAACACCTGCTCACTGAAGCTGAGACATCATCTGATCATTCAGCCATACAGGAAAACCAACTCAGGCAGGGCAAAGATTCTAGTCCAAATCTCCCACAGTCCTGCTGAAAGGTTTTACCATTTTGTTGTACCCTGTTACACACCAAGGGTTCCTTTTTCGTTCTGTTGAAATCCTCATATGCGGTAGGCAGCCCCACAGACTGTGGGATTTTCCATTTCAGATTCCCAGGAAGAAAAGAGTCCATTGCAGCACAGACACAGAACTGCAGTCAGCACATGTGAACTCTTAAGAAAATACTTTTTTTTTAAACCTCTAGTTGGTATATGCAAATTAAAGTTTCTCAGATTGCTACAGCAGTTAAATTTAGGTGCATTTTTCAGAAGTCGCTTAGTAAAATGTGTCTGTGACACCAAATGGAAGTCACGGGGAATATCCCAGCAATATTTCAGTATGGGAACAGTGCCATTTGTCCAGTCTCATTCTTGAAAAAAGCTAAAAAATGGTGGGGGTTTAAACTTTCTCTCTAATAAATACTATATCCTCTGATCATTGTAGTTCATTAATGATAAGTTATAATGTGGTGACAGTGGATTAACTGGTGCTCTCAGTATAAATGGTTGATAATAATAATAATAATAATAATAATAATAATAATAATAATGTGAAGCAGTTGGTATCAGAACACAACAAAGTATCACAAAATTATTTCAGATGCTGTCAGAACATAAAATAAAGTATTCCAAGCACACTGCCATCAGTTTGTGCTGATCATCAGTGCAAGATACAGCTCTGTCCTGTCAGCTCTAAACTCCTGCTGCAATGTGCTTTTATCTGCCTGGATCAGTCTCACACTGCACTAGGACAAAATGTCTTGACAAAGGAGAGTACCACACTGATACTGCAGGAGCTCAGAGTGCTGTACAACTTCTTCAGGATCTCAGGAGCCTCAGAAATTGTGGGAATACTGTGTGAGATGATGATCAGATTTTTTTTCAAGATTACTCTTTTAAAGTCACAATTAATTTATCTCTCCTAAATTATTTATCATCAGGAAAACATCATAGTGACATAGTATGATGCACTTGCATTTTAATGTAGTAACATATGATTACGTCTCGAAGAACCTACCAAACTGGTTATTCAAGGTAGCACTGTGAATTTTTCTTCACAGGAAAGAGAAGATATAAACAGCAATGTGGCCTAGTCCAGGAACACAGAATAAATTATTAAAAAAAAAAGAAAAAACAAAACCAACCGTATTTGAAACTCTATTACCCAGCACAAAGAGATAGCATGACACAAGGTTATGGAAATCTATAGGTAAATAACTGCAAGTGCTTGCAAGGCGAAATCTTGGTTTGTTACCCATAAGAGTGCGACAAACACCTAAATGCTCACTGTCAGGGGAAAATAAAAGAGATTTGTGTCATATCTTTAAATTGATCCACTTCACTAAGCAATATTAAGAAGTTAATTCACAGGAACTTTTTAGAGCTTTCCAGACTGCTTCATTACATCTCTCCAATTTTGAGCAAGGCCAACAATTGTAACAATTTTGTCCCTTTTATTGACCAGCTCATAGAAATCTTTAATTTACATCCCCTGCCTGGACTAGGTTCCCCAATCTCCTTGCTTTGGAGGCTGAAAGAGGTGCCACTGGCAGAGGTGTGAGAGGACGAGTGCCAGACCCAAACCGTGGAGTATCAGTAGGAGTTACAGCCATGCTACAGGAACTCCACGTTCATACAGAAACTTTGTTTCTCTGTGCATGGCTTCGTCACTGTATACAAAGATATACACGATGTACCTATATATACACTACATACTTCAGAAAGAGAACTGTTTTTATGCAAACCACAGTCGTGTTTCTTTGTTTCAGTCACCTGCAGACACACGACGAAGTGTTTTGCATAAATCAAGGCACCGTATTTACCATGGTGTAGTTACTTCTGAAGGCTATAGGGATGCTCACTTCAATTCCTTGCTAAATGCAACCCATTTAATTAAAAGAGTAGTCAAGAGAAATGTCGCTTTCTGTGCTGCCAGAAGAAAGGGCACAGGCAGATTCTGTTCACCAAGCTTCGACTCCTGTAATATTTCATTTGTGCTCGCACTGGAAGGGGCTAGCAGCCGCACAGAAAGAAGGTGTTTATAAAGGATGTATTTGTGGTGTAAGGAGCATTAACAGCTCTTGTCCTCAAGCTACAGTGCATTCCAGACACAGTAATATGGGCTGGAATTTGCAAACTTACTGCTGCATGGGATGCAGTGAGAAAGAAACAGTCCTACAGAAGCTCAAAACCTGCCTCGATGCGAGCTGTAACTAACACAGTTAAAGCTTATTTGTTTTCTAATTTGAGGTACTATGGTTCAAAGATAAGGGTATGACCAAAACTAGTTAAACCAGTTTAGGAAAAGTCCAGGAACTTATTTTTAGCTGTGGATTGAAGCTAGTTATTGCATTAAAAGGTATCTTTGGATTCAAAGTGGAGCAAACACTTCATGAGAGGAAATTTGTGATTTTACCCTCCAAAGAGCCAATACAGTTTTTTGTCAAGTGCCTCTTTCGTCTTTTACTAACAAATTAACTGATTGAGGATACTTAATTAGTGATCTGGGTGGGTTTTAAATTCAGTCCTGAATATACTGCAAATTAGGTATCAGTGTACAAACAGAATGTGTAACAAATATATTGTTTGCAATTGAATGCATTCTGCTAATTTTTCTATGTTTTCTATTGTAATGGGCTCATTCTTTGGGGTTTGGGAGCAACTGTTAGGCTTACAATGTATATTCAGTAAAGATTACTGAAGCATAGAATGGAATGGGCCTCTGGAGATTGTCTAGTCCACCCTCCCTGCCCAAAGCAGGGCCACCTAGAGCAGGCTCATCAGGGCTGTGTCCAGCTCTGAGCAGCCAAGGACAGAAACTCTACACCCACTCTGGGAAACCTGTGCCAGTGTTCGACCTCCTTCACCATAACAGAAAAAGGTTTTTCCTTTTGTTTAAGTGGAAATTCCTTATTTCTCTTTGTAGCTTCCTATCCTATCACTGGACACTGCTGAGAAAAGTGTGTCTCTGCTTTCCCCTGAGCAGGTATTTATACACACAGCTCACAGTCAGCGTGCTGATCACCTTCATCCCCTGGGCCTTTCCCACAAAGCTGCTTTCCACCCACCTTGTCCGCAGTCTGCACTAGTGCATTGGGTTTCTCCTCCCCAGTGCAGGGCTTGGCATTTCCTTTGTTGAACTTTACCAGGTTCCTGTTGGCTGATAGCTGTCTTTTCCTGCGTGACTACACACAAACATTATTTCTACTTTTGCATCCTTGCCACGTCACTTAAAAGCAGCAGAAATACCTGCCATGAGATCTGAATATGAAACTTCATTTCATACTATTTCTTTTGAAAAGACTAATTAAAACACCTCTCAACTGTACTGGCCACTGCGCCAAGTCCTGTCAGCTTAATATTAATGATATTTATGTTTGATATTTCCTCTCTTCTTTTTCATTGCCTTTTGGCATATCAATACACTTAATTATACCTTAGTACACTGAGTGTATTGATAAATGTGTGGGTGACAGAAACAGTTGCTAGGAAAGGCTGATATCCATGAGGGTAGGTGCAGGGGGAAGTGATCCTTTAGAAGAGTGACAGAAGTTTAGTTATAACCTGATCATGTGAGGCTTGGCTCATCGCTTCTTTTAAAAATAGGGCTGTCTGGGTCATATGGCTAAAATAAAACAGTTTGTAAAGAACAAATTTTTGTACAGGATAGACTTCTTGAAAGAAACCAGATATTGAAGATGTGGAAGTTGTTGCTCAATTAGAAACAGCAGGCTGGCTGAAAAAAAAAATACAAGACAGGTAGCTCTGTGAGGAACAGAGGATTAAAGGGAGCTGAATGGGCTCGTGGTGCTCAGCTGTCCCAGGCACGGGGTCACAGAAGTCCCTTTGTAAAATGACCGTGTGTGGTTTTTAACACAGCTGTACTTCTTCTAACCTTCTTTTAATTGTCCCTCAATTTTCAGTCTAAATGCGATTGTCAATAAGCACCTTTGTTTCTGTGCCAGCACTTGCCTTTTTAGCCATCAAACCACTCCTGCACTGACACATTTCTTGAGACCAATCTTATCCCACATCAGTTTTCATTTTACACGGCTAGAAGAGCCATGATCTGCAAATTTTCTCTTGTGTAGAGAATTTTTCTTATCCATTCCAAGTGCCCATCCTCGCATGTTTTTCAGATTAAATTCATGATTTTATACAATATTTCAGATAAAGTTTCACTGAGACCTTACATGGCAGAAATGTTTTCATACCTCTACTGACAACAGATCTCTTGATGGCAACTTGGGCTTATATGTGTTTTTGTCATAGCTACCTCATGTCAGCAGTTCATAAAAAGTGTGATTCTGATGAGTGTATTTTGGGTTCCTCTTCTGTCATGTCAGTTGAGGCTCTAGCACATAGTGGTGCTATTTGTTCCCAAGCACAAAACTACACATTTGTATATAAATAAAATTTCCTCTCATTTCTAGTAGTCTAGGCTATAGGCTCTTTTAGTATTAGTTCTAATTGGTAGTCATTAGTTATTTGTGTTAATGATGTTTCTTCACTTTATCAGTGAATTTTCATTACCATGTATCCACATATCAACATTAGTTGTAGCTATTTTCTTTTATGTTGGCTCATTCCATGCTTCATTTTGCCTCTTTATTCTATTTATTAGTTTTCCATATGAAAATGTTGAAATCCGCTTCTTTCTTTTGCTTAGTAACTACATAATATATCCCAAGGTTTAATACCTTTGAATTCGTGGTCAGTTCTCCCTTCTATTTCTGTTTTAGTTACACTTTTCTTGCACAAGCTAATAATTTGTCCTCAAGCACTGATGACACACAATCACATCTGGCTCACAAAAACAAGGGTGATCATTTCTCCATCTGTGTAACTGTGTAAACTTTACAAGTTTCTTATTGCTCACGTTGATTGCTTCACAATTTTTCCTGCTCTATTAAAGTCAGTAATAACATACTTTGATATAAGCAGAACATCCTGCCTCAATCGTGTTTTCTCCTAAGAATTTCTCTTGAACTTTCTGATTTTGTAGGTTCAGCATTATTAATGTGTTTCTCACGTTTGCTCTGTTCAAAGGAAGCCATTTCATGCTTTCACCCATGAAATAATCCCTTTCTCAGACATAATCACTGCTTCAAAAGTTTGCAGTTTTTTGGTGTTTGTACCTTTTGTCCTTTTGATAATGTTGCATTATATTCATTGCAGCTTGCCTGACCGGGGCAGATCAGAAGCCTGAAGCAATCAGTGATGAGGGCCCTCTTCATCAAAGGAAGGTACATTCTGCTGCCTGGGGTCTCCATCCCCACAGTGACCACGCTCTCAAGAAAGGGCTGCAGTACTGGAAGAACTGGGACAGAGCTAGGTGTGCCTTTATCACGAGAGGGATGGGTGAAGCCACATTCTGGAGATGATGATCCATGTCACAGCGACGAGTTCATGCCAGTGACCTCAGAGACTGTGTCTGCTGAGAAGCCTCCTGTGGATGCCTGCAGCAGGGCAATCCACAATCTAAGAGACACCAGCAAAGGAGGAGAAAGAGAGCAGAGAGTTGGAATCCCTCATTTTTTACAGACTGCATTGAATGAAAAGCTAGTAAAAAGACCCTCCTGCTTGTTTGATTGACCCCAGGGACAGACTGGATGAAGCCTTTGAGCACAGACAAGGTATTTTGTGAGTGCTGGCCACCAGTTTGTTCATGCAATGCTACTGCCTGTGCAAACCCTGCCTGCTGGGATAGCTCAGAGAGCTGTGCCTTTGTGGTCAGGAACGTTACTTCTCCACAGCCCTGAACTAATTGCTGTTGCTAATTGCTCCATGCTTTCCACCCCAGAGTAACTTCAAAAAGTATTACACTTACTTTGGTTTTACTCAGGTGATACAAGGAGCTGCTGATCCTGGTTGTGGTGAGGAGAAAGTTAAAGACAAATCCCTTGTAGGGTTTTCTGTGTTTTCTGAATTTGGAAAGACAGTTCAACACAACAAAAGCAAGTTGATAAAGAGCCAAAAAAGAAAAGTAATTAAAGAAAGAGAGGGGGAAAGGCAACAAAAGTAGGGCAGGGAAGGGTTTCAAACACAAACGTGTAGGTGGATGAGGAAGAGCTAAAGACTGGCCATCAACAGCAAATGGAGTTGTTAAAATGACACTTGACTCTTGTGTGATGTGCCTTTGACTTTTTGGACTGTGGAGATGGAGAAGGTGTTTAGAAAAGCCACCAGGCACAGAAATGGAGACTCATGTAAGCTTTCCTTTATTTTGAGTGTGAATCCTTGAATGGATAAGGAAAATATATGTCTTCTCTCACAGCTGAATTGTAGTTGCATGATGTAGTTATCTACTGGACAAAGTTCTGCTATTCTTCCTCAAGGTTTCCAGGGTGCCATAGCACAAACAGCCCATAAGAAACAGCCTCAGACTCATGGCAAATTACAGCTTCAACAGGGGAATGAGAGCAAGATCGCTGCTGAAGATACGAGGCTGTAACGCGCTTTGAAACATGGAAAAATGCAAATCCCACCTTAGGAAAGTACATCCTGATAGAGCAAATGTTGTGCTGAAGTGATTCCTACTGCTCCTGTGAAGGGGTTACTCTGCCAGCATGTCTGACCAGAGCCTTGCAACTGTCCCTAAAAATCTGCAGCAGATACAGCAGCACAAAGAAGAAAGAATCAATCTGGTGTATGCTTACCTTCTGGCTCTTAGGCACAGTCCCAGGACCTGTTCTGAGTGGTTTTTTTTACTTTATTGACTTTATTTATTATCTAGAATTCTGTGTGAGTTATTGAGTGATATGACCTGGAACATGGCTTGAAACTGAAAATTAGTAAAATAGTGGTAGCAGTAGGAGAAAGACCCTGCTCAGAAACTGTGGAACTTCATCTAAGTAACTTACTTAGAGAGACCCACAAGTCACCAAGAGCAAAACAAGACAGTGAGGGCCCACAAGTAGAATTAGTACTTGCAATTAACTCATCTGTGGCATATTCTTTTGTCTGCATTTGTCTTTATGCTATTGCTTGTACAGAGCAGGGACCACATATGGTTTAAGATGCTACTGCAGTTCCAATAAATATTTGACATTGATTCAGAGCCATCAACCTTAGTGCCATTTGCAGTTTCCAGATAATTTGTTGATAGCATGTCAGTAGTACTGGAAGACAGAAGCTGAATGTCAAGGAGAGCAGCACCCTGCCTCTCTCTCCTACACTCTGCTTCCTTAAGCGTCTGCTATTGGCCACACTTAGGGTAGCATTGAGAAAAGAAAATACAGGCTCATTTGGCAGTCATTGTCTTCACTAATATCACTGAGCAGATTTACAGAGGTTGAGCAATGCAATCTGTTTATGGGACATGGTTGCAAGATGCCACTTATGCTGAGACACCCCTGTTAAGATTAATATCTCATCAAGCAATGAACTGTATGAATTCTAATACTGAAAAATGCTTTGTTCATATAGGTTACGCTCAGCTGAGCCAGTATTCAAGAGCTGCTTAAATTCACCTTAGCATTATCCATTTTAGAACAGAAAATAATATTCTTGGCCACACAGTAAATTTAAACTCTACCAAAAGCTCTGTTGTAACACCCACTGCCTTGAAATTATTCTTTTAAGACACTTGAATTTACAGTCTGTGATTTTATTGCAGCTGTAATATCACTACAATATTTCTGCAACCTCCAACAGGACTTGGCAACTAAGGCAGAGTAATCAGGTTGTCAGTGTCCCAAGGATACAGCCTTTTGGGGCAGAATTTAAGGGCATACTGGACATTTGTCAAGTCTTTCTGGCCCCACCATTCAGTCCTAAGCAGACAGCAGGATGTTCAGAAATCCCAAACACTGTAACAAGCACACAGTAGCTATGGCACTTCCCAGAAGGGTTAAATCTAATGTGCTTTCACTGTAGCTATGGTCTGCAAACGCACAACAAATCCAGTGAACTCCATGTGTGTTGGAGTTAGAAAAAATGCCTGGCTTGCCCATGAAGAACATGTAGAGGTGGTCTACTGCAGCCTGAGTGTGTCAGACTCGCTGTTCAAGCACTAATTCAATGCATATACCAGCATCCAAAGATCCCTCACCTAAAAATATCAGCCTGAGTGCAGTAGTCCTTACTCCAGTGGAAGGACTCAGCAGTAACTCTGAGCTGTGATCTCCTTTTGGAGCAGCCTAAATATCCAGTAATCTGGCGATTAAGGCACCGACAGTGGTGTTGACAGACCTGATTTCAGTCCTCATTCTGGCTGATGAGTGGCTTTAGTGTTAATTCGTTGTCCCATTGTCCATGAGAGTGACCTTGACAGCAGGCTGCCGTCCACCCGGAGTGCCAATCTTCTGGAATCTCTTCCTTGCACCGTTTCGCTCTGTATAAAAAATTCTGCAGAGAGATGTGGATGAGAGACAGAATGTGGATTAGATAACACTTCTCTCCTTCTAACTAGGATTCCCCTAAAGGAGAAAACCAATCGCACTCTCCTAAGGAGAGAAGCACCTTTCTGCTCTTTGGGGTGTCAATTACATTTATCTCTGTTCTTGGCAGGACCAACCCGTGGGATGAAAGTTGAATGCATTGCTTAGAGAGCCAGGGTTTGCAGTCAGGAGCTGAGGCAGTCAGACGCCTGAAAGCCAACACTTTTGTAAACCTTATTCAGATCAATATGGTGAGCTTTGAGACTCAACAGTAGAAGAAATCAAACTGGGCATTTCTGTGAGACATGTTAATAGCTGCTCTTACTTGACAGTGGGCCAGGATGTCCAGTCTTTGGCCATCCTGGAATTTAATTTTTTATTCTTTTTCTTTACTCCTGCTTAACTCAAGACAGTTTTTTTTTTCCCCAAAATCATTATGGCATAAAATATTATTTTGTACTGTGAGTTTGTTCTGTCAAGTCCTGGTTTCCCTGACATTACATCAGCTGCATTTAGCTTAACTATTTCCGTTAGTTAAACATCTTCATATTTCTTGGTGTTTCATGGAAATGAAAGCTGTAAAACTTGGACCCACTAATTTTGCCTGAAGGGCAGTGGTCCATTTGGTAGATAGAATGTGAAATAAATCAAGTCTCCATATTGTCTTAAAAAGGCTAAAGGTTTTCTTTTATTTCCTCCATGTCCCATTCCTATTTCCTCCTTCCCTTGTCTTCTCCTTGTCTTACTAGACTGGGTGCTACAATCTCTTGGAATCTTCTAAAATCACAGAAAAATTTTAGTTGGAAAGGACCTCACCTGGTCTGACCCCCCACTGAAAGCAGAGGTGACTCTAAGGCTTAATCAATTCAAAATTCTGTTTTCTCTGGCTGCAAACCCCTCTCCTTCTTCTACTCTGATTTACACTGCTCCCATCTATTGTTTCTGTAAATGTTCATGCATGGTAAGAGTTGTTTTGGACACACTGTGTCCAAAAGCACAGTGCCTGAGTGTTTTGTTTTGTTCTTTGCTGTGGTGTGTAGGTGGTGAGTTCTGATGAGCTTCTATGAGCAAAGACTCGTGTACAACCACACCACTGTGGGCTCTGTAATTTCTAAGCTGTATTTTACAATGCAGGTAAGAGCATGCAGCACTAATTTAGGACAAAATACATTACAGAGATATCGAAATGAACACTCTATCCGAGCATTACAAAACAAGAAAGCTCAGAAAAATAGAGAAACAAACTATGTCAGGATAGAGCAACACAGCTCTGGCTGTCAGTGGTGACACCAGGCAGAAATCATGGGAGTGGCAGTAAAGACACTTCAGAGTTTGTGATCTCTGGTTAAGTTTCATGGAGTAGCATGAAATGCCTCTGTCTGTTACACCACTGACAGGGGGAAGATAAGGATGCAGACAGTTCTCAAAGCATGGCACCAGCACTGGCCTGGTGGCTTTTCGTCAGGGTCAAATGCTTGTCAGAATTAGGAAACCATCAGCCAGCTGTGTGGGGAGCCACAGGCAGAGCAATGTCCACTTCTTCTCCTCAGGAATATCAGTAAATGGAACTGTGCCTCCAGTTTGAGGCCCAGGCAGTGTCGTGTTCTTCTTGCCCTCCCTCCTAGAGCCGTTTCCCCACTCCAGGGCTGTCCCTGTCCCTGGGGGTTCCTGCTCAGGGCCTGGCTGCACCCACAGCAGGCAGGGCACAGAGACCCCCAGACAGGCTCTAGCAGGGCGACAGACGTGTGCCAGGAGAGAGCAGAGCAGAGCAGAGACATCCAGCTTGAGCTGCAGTATGCTCTAGACCGCCTGGCAAGCTGAAAAAGCCCTATCTCTCATCGCCCAGCTAATTAGTTTGAGTGCAGTGCCACAAGGGTGCAGCGACACCGACTCCAGTCCTGGGGGCAGCGCAGCTGGCCGGGCTATCCGATAGCTCAGCACTCTGCAGCAGACACAGGCAGTCACCTCCTAAGGGATGCTGGCCTAATTCTCTCTCCTCACAATATTTAACTCAGTCAAAGGAGCACCTTTTTTCTGGAAGTCTGAAAAAACCGCTTTTGTCTGTCTTCTAATTGTAAATGCTGCAGCAAAAACAATCAGCAGTTGTACTGCCAAAAGCCTGTGATCTGGACAAAGTCATGTTTTCTCTTCAATATGACAGAATCTAGAAAAAAATCAGGTAACAAGAGTTTAGTCATACTGGAGCTAAGAAACAGTGCTAGGCTTTCCCCACTGATCAAACTGCTGGACATACAGAGGGTTTGGCTGATCCTCAGTATTCCTATTCACGTATAAATTGATGGTCTGGTGATGCCTTTGGGCTCACAAATTCAGATGTGAGACTTCAGCACTCGTTAGCTTCCCTGCCTGTACAGTCAGTGGGCAGGAATTCTGAGCTCCACCACAGTGCACGTCTTCAAGACTTCTTAAACAGTCTCCATGGCTTTTCCCTCCTGTGTTTTTAGTATTTTCATTCCTATATGAGAGTCCTTTCTAAATTTTTCTACTAATTTTGTTGTCCAGAACAGTTATGAAAGCCAATTTCCAGTCTCACGTACCCAAGATTGTACAAAGATATAAAGAGAAAACCTGTGTTTATTCTTCTTCCCTTGTTTAAACATGTGAGACCATCTTTTCAACATGATAGAACATATTTTTAACCCTGCTCTAATGCAAAAGACTTAGACTTTCTGTTAGATGACTTCAGCTTCTTCAGGCTGAAAAATGTCTGTGTGTTGGTTAGGGTTTTTTCGTTTTGGCTTTCACCTATCATATGCAACATGCGTCTTTACCCATCTCTCTTTCATGGAGCTCTTTAATCTCCTTTTGGGATGACTTGCAGTTGCTCTTTATTCCAGCCATCATAGTATTTCTTCATGAGTGCTCTGTGTTGCCATCCAGTCAAAGGTGCTGTTGCTTGTTGTTTTTGTGTTCCTTTTGGGCAGGCTAATCCTGCTTTTAATTTATGTTTGGGGCCACATCTTATTTCTTCATCAAATGCATTTAGTTTTGGAGTTCTGCCAGGGTTTGTCCTGTCGCAGGGCATTAGTTTTAGAAAGACTGCTTTGCTGGGCCTGGCTGTAATAACCCTTTTGGTTAGTCCCTGGTGCACTAATAGCTTTTATACTGCAGGCTGCTGTGTTTGATTAGTGCAGCCTTATCCTTTACTTCTGAGTCAGCCTCACTTGGCAGAATTTATCAGATTACCCAAAAGACCAACCCTCACAACTTCATTTACTCCAGTTTGTGGACTAATCCCATCACACCCATCAGCATCCTCTGTCCTTTCCTTAGCTGCTGTCCTCAGTTTCTCTGGGATGTTGTGTTATTTCAGAGCTCTGTCTGTCTGAATTTCGTAGATTCTTACACACTGGAGGCTGATTATTCCAGAGCTTTCTCCAGAATACAGTATTGTTTATAAACCCCCTTCATTTGCAGCTCCTGAACCCTTTTTGATCGTGGTTTCCTCATGACAGGCAACATGGTGCTTCTGGGATTCAGGGTCTGTCTTTTTTGTCCTCTCTTTCTCCTGCCTAGACAATTGTGCTAGATGCAATTTAAAGTTATATAATCCCAGCTGAATGCTGAAGAGTTATCTTTCAAGTAATAAAATATTCATTTGCTCCCACCGGCATTTTAAAACACATTAGAGAAGCATTTAAACTGATTTTCCCATTTGTTAAAACTTGTGTTTAGAAAACTCACATCTGGATCATATTTACTCTGATGGCTTCTTTTAAAACTTTGACAGTGATGGCTCACCTGAGTGAAATGAAAATGCTGTGTTTTGAAACTGATTGTGATAATGATAATTCAATCTGAAAATATAAAATTTTTGTTGGAATACTTCAGATGGCTGGTGATGTTAAATAAAGCACTACTGCCTTGAAACAGAGAATCTTTTCCTCTGAGTGTGACAGATCTCTCAGAAAGTTGTTACTTGGAACACTTTGGTAAACATTTAAGAGAGAATCTTGGGTGAAACCAGGAATTTTGTTGATAGAAATATCTCATAAAACAGAGGAAAATTAATCACTGCTGTGTGGAGTTCTCTAGAAGAAAAACATTTCTTTAGTAATTGTTCACAAACAAAACCAAACAAACAAAAAAAAAGGGTCAGTAAAATACCTGATCTAATTTTCTTGTAAAATCCATGAAAACTTTCATTAAGGGATGTTAGGAAAATGTCATGGGTCAGTAGGTATTTCCTTGCTTGAGCTTGGGTGATGGAATCAGCACAGTCCACTCTGAGGGAAGTATAGAGGAGCTGATTCTCAGCGTAAGGAAGAAAACTCAAAGGGAAATTCTCAGTGTTGCCAGGTACAAAAGGAGGGTGTGCAAATGTAACTTTGCCACAGAGTGCCCTGGGGAAAACAACTGATACAGGAAGCTGTAAACAGTACGAGAGCCCACGAAGTTGCTGGAACTTGTTCGTTTTTTAGATATTCAAGTTGTTGTACGAGGATAAGGAAGTTTTTGGTTCACAGAATGTTTCCTCTGTGTTTAAGTCCTTCTGTGAGGGAGGAAGTGACAATGTTAGGGAGGACTCAGATTCCTGTTTTCCTGGCAGGCCTAAAATGTTAGAAAATAAGAGTAAGCTGACTACTTCTGCCAGGAAGAAAAAGATAAATATCAAAACTGAGTCAGAAAGGATCCTACATGCCACATCCAGAGTATAAACTGAAGATAACAGCAGGAGCCAACTGCACATTTGGAACCTCACTACGGTTTGCTCACAGTGTGCTGGAACTCAGCTCTTTGCTTTCTGATATCTGGAAGCCCCTTTTCTTGTTAAGAGCTGCAGACATAATTTCATAACTTGAAGGATGAGAGCATGTGACTTTTAGGTTCCCAAGACACATAAAGTGAAATAGGCTCAGAATCAAGTGTTTTCCTCCACAGATTCCTTTCTGCTGTGTCACGGCACTGGCTGATACAAGCAAGGCCACAGCCACAGATGTGTGTTTGTGTTTATGTACAATCCCACTCGCCATCTCTACTCATTATATAGTGAATAGTGAATAGTGAATACTCATTAGGGAATGAGTGAAAAAGCACGAAATTCCTTCTCAGAGTGGGCTGTTTTGCACACACTGCAGAAATGGGCTGGACTCCTCAAGGCTGAGACAGGGTCACAGGTTGAGAGTGCACTTCATTCCAGTGGCCAGCACATATAAGCTTGCAAGTATTTATCCTTGCTCTGTGTGTTTGGTTCCTTGGACTCAACAACATGAGGTTAATATTTCAGTTTTACTGGTAGTGAAGCCAAGGTACAGGAAAATTGAACAGCTGAAGGCTAAGCAGCCTGGGAAGAATAAAATTCAGACACTAAGCCCACAGCTGCTGCTCTTCTTTCTAACTCAACCTGAATCTGACTCTGTCCTACATACAGATAAAAATATTATAGCATTAGGTTTATCTAAAGACTTCAGCAAATGTAGCCATGACTCCTGAAAAGCTGAAAATATGGAAAGGCTGCAGCTGAAAGTCCTACAGCCTTGGAGAGAAGATGCATGTAGAAGAAAGAAATGTGTGTAGCATACTTATTCAAGAACTTTGATAGTTTCAGGTCTCTTTCATAGAGATAGTGGGGTATCTGAGTTGATTCTGCTGTGTGAGACTGACTGACCTTGTGCGTCCTCTCACACAAGAGATGTGTTTTTTCTTTGCCCCAGTCTGAAAGGTGACTCTTTTTGAAAATATTTCCTGTCTCCCAGCAAAGAGTGGCAGTGCTGGGCAGGTTTTGTCTGGAGAGCAGCAAAGTAGCTGGAATGTCAGTTTTCTTTAATTCATTTTGCTCCATCCAATTTACTGTGGACATGAAGTTGTATACTTAATAAAGCCATCCACATAAGGGAATATCATGTCATATTCGTGATGAGCTACTCACCAGCAGAGCAAAGTGTATGTGTGGGATCGCTACTGATGAAAAACCCAATGTTAATGACAATAAATGGTGCTCTGTACTATGTACTGATTCTAGAAAATGGAATCCAGTGAAATGGATACATGAATATTTGTATGAGTCATGCTAAACTTAGGTTATGCTTCTTAGGGAAATGATGAAGCTCATTCTTAGAAAGGAGGAAAGAAATGTCTTTCAATTCCCAAAGCTGACTCAGAAAATGACTATGCATGTCATAAAGCATGTTCATACAACTCTTAACATGGTTTACAGGCCTCAGCTCCTTCTTTGCCACTGCCTTCAAACCACCTCGTTAGCCTAACAGCAGTTACAGCAAGAAACTGCCCCTGGCAACATGAACCACAGGGCCCTGACCTAGAGAAAGGCGAACATTTTGCACAATGTGATCCCTCCAGGCAAGGAGCTGGAGGAGCAATTCTAGCTGAGGTTTGCTCGTTAACGCTTTCTGTCTTTTGTTTGCTGTAACTTAAACCTCTAAGTCATTAATCCGCCTCTGTCCGTGTGGGTTCTGCGTGTGAGCTTCGTGCTTGCTTCACACCTGGGCTCTCTTTGCCACCGGGGAGGGGATCACATCTCTGTACCCGCCAGTTTGGAGAGTGAGTGCAAGGGCAGCTGCACAGTCAGACTTCTCCCGTCATTTCACTCTCACCTCTACTCCCTTGCTCCCTGCTCTGTCCCTCTGCACAATGTCTGCTTGCTAGATAAGAAGTATGTGGCTGCCATTTAACCCTCATGGCATGTTTGTGAGTCCGTGCTGCAGCTCAGAGGGCAGGGAGGACAAAAGAACAGGCAAAACTGTCAGGTTAATGAAACAGAAACCACCTTTAGAGAAACCATGACAGTGGACAACCTCCAGCCTGGAACATGGGAGCAGCCATGCCAGTGGATACTCTGGAATAATAGTCTTAGGATCAGTTTAGAGGCAAATCTGGAAAGCAGCACAGTGAGGAAGGGGCATCAGCATTTCAGTCATAGAAGTGGTGTCTGCCATCTTACTTTTTCATGCAGAGAAAGCTATTGAAGTATTTCTGAAAGATTAATGCAATTACTGGTATGGAGGATACTGCCGTACATTGCATGCTAAAGACATTTCTGTTAAAAAAAACCTGATCTGTACCCATCATCCCTAACAAAGTTTTCTAAATATATACTTCTTAGGTAATTATAGCTGTAATTCTATAGATGAGACTATGTGAGAAATGACAATGTTTCAAGGGACTTGTACTTTCCATTTGATTTTTCTTTTCAAAAAAAGAATTCAGGGTAATAGCTGCTCCAACATCAAAGTCACTACTGAATATCAATACTGGAGCATGGATTTTCACAATTCTGTGGGCACTGATTTCCTGATGCATTTGAATTCTGAAAGATGAAAAATATTTGGTGTGTTGAGTTAAGGAGATGTCTTCTATGTTTGTAAGAAGCATACAGTTTCTATTGCACCATGACTTTGCTGGAAATGCTTTTAAAATTTTACTGTATGTAATTTAGTGTTTTGTAGGTAATTCAGGTAATTTAGTGTTTTGAATTATTGCAGGCAGAAAAATTTAGAGCAAAAGTCCGGAGGTTGAACTTGACAATCTTGATCCAACTGAGGATATCCTGTGATGATTCTATGATTCTCTGTAAAGTGATTGGTTTGAAAAGTGGCTGATGGAGCAGATCCTAAAGAACAGGAGCTAAATTATTCCTAATGTCAGGTCATGCAGGGAAAAACTTCAATCCTAGAGCCATAGGGAACAAATATTTCTGAGTGTTCTCTCTGTACAGCTTTATTTACTAGCAGTGTCATGTTAAGCTAGGAAGAACAGCTCTTGAGCCTGAATTTCTGTCAGGAAACAACACTTCATGCAGTGTTTTCTAGAACCTCTCACATTGCAATCTCCAAGTCTCAGCTTTCTTTTCTTTATTAACCAGGGTTAGCACAGACTGGAGTCTCTGTTGCTTTTGTTCAATGCATTTGTGTGCTAAAGGTAAAGGGCACACTGAATGCCAGCTTTGTATAATTTACAGCTCTGATCTTGTGCTGCCTGAAAACAAATAGACTCTTTATGTGTCCTAACACTGACAGCCACAAGGAATTCTACATCCTGATCTTTATCATGAGCAATTGGGTGTTCCATTTGACCTAGAACTGGAACAGCTGGTATGAACAGAGGTTTAAACTCAAGGAGAGGAAGCAAAGGAATAAAGAATCGTGTGTCACAACAGGGCTTAGTCTAATGTGAGCAAACTCAAGGCTGAGACAGGGTAACCCTGCAAGGAAAGGAACCAGATGACCCCTGCATAATTGTCTCTACAGGGCAGAGAGGACAGAAAAAAGGTTTGGATGGATATTAAGTAACTACAAAAAGTAGGCAAAGCTACTCACGCTCTCTAAGAGTCAATTTAAATTTCAGGGTTATCAGCATGACAGTGTTGGCCTCCAAAAATCTTCTTTTGTTTCATTGTTAACCAAAACGCCTCTGTGTGTGTCACAGGTGCAAGTGGCAGAGGAATTAGGAAGCAAGTGGTAGGACCAAGGCAGGCTCTTACTGATGAATGACACCTGGAAAGGAACGTGCGAGAGTAAGATGACTTGCTTGTTGAAAAGGAAAGAATCCAGAAGAATTCACATAATTTATAAATGATGTAAAAACTTGGCTCCTGCTTGAAGGCAATGGACATGGTCAGAAATCTCTGAGACACATGAATCACCTCTACTTTCTGCCATAATACTCATGCCATGTGAAGGAGAATGTTGAGTAGAAATATGCACAAATCACAGGGGGAACACTGGAGTTTGTTCTTGCAATAAAATGTTGAGCTTCACTGCTAAATCCCTTTGCCTTTGTTTTCCAGTTTGTAATGCTGTATGATCACCCCTTTGGAAACATATTATTTAACCATAAAGGTGTTATTTGACAACCGCTAATTACATGCTTTAAAATCTTCTAGAATTTGCACCTTTCTATTAAGTATTTTGTGGCTCCAGTGCTGATTTTCCTGGAATTAAAATCCCTTCCTTAAGCCATGTGGGGGACATCAGTCATCTGAAACTACCATATGGCATACTCATACCCATTCTAGCGATTTTTTTTCCTTGCTCTTTTGAAAATACTGACAATTTTGACTTTGAGGGAAATATTTAGCTATTATTCATTAATTACGAGAGTTGTAATAGAGAATGGAACTGTTTAATCTCAACGTGAGAGCACCATCTAGAGGCAAATAACATAAACTGTAGCAGGCTCAGCGGCCCCGCGACCTCATCAATGCTTTCCATGTGAGAACGCTTTGAACAAATAATCTCAGACTTCTCTGTGTTTCACATGCGGTAAAACCACTTGTTTCCATTTTGAAAATATTCGAGGTTTTGCTTTATGTAGTTAATATCTGATAGAGGATTATTGGAGTTGCTGGATATCACATGGCTTGGCAGCTCTTTTGCATAGGCAAACCATCTGTAATCCCACATAAATCGTGGAGTACCTCACTTTAAAAGGCAATGAATTAGAAATAAAGCAAAGCTCCCTGTGATCAGAACTTCATATTTAGGGAAATTTGACATATTTATGACTCCTTAGAGGATTTTGATTTTTCACTGAAAGACATCTTGGGTAATGTGCACCTTGTGAAAAGAATCACAAGATGATACAATAAACGTGAGTGGAAAGTTGTCTCTATGAGCCCCTGGTTTATGGATAGGCAATGAAGCTGCTGTCTTAACCACTGTCAGAGCCATAAGATTTTGAAGTAATTCCAAATATGCACACCTGTCATGAAAAGACAAATTAGACAGGGGCAATAACACGGACTATATGGTTTCTGAGTGCATCAGGATGACTAGATTCCTAAATTACTGTGGGCTGTGTAATACCACAGAGTATAACTACATATCTGTCATGGAAAAATTCACATTTGAGTTCAATTCTGCGTCCTAGACCTAGGGTGTTTTCTGGCCTAGGATATTTTCACAAAGATACTCTTCTTTAGGTGTGGAAGAAATGCATAAAGCTTAGACATCACTAAAAGATAACCTGAAAAAAACCACCCTAAAATAGTTGTGACTTAAAAATACGTATTTTGCTGAACTACATCCCAATTCCTTAGATAATTATGTTTTCTTTCAGAATTCTAGGGGCTTTCAGAGTTATATTCAATATACTTTTAATAAATATTCCCAGATTAACAAACACTCTCAAACAATTACAACGCCGCTTGAGATTTGCAATTAGCCAATTAGCTACATTTATCCAGCCCAGAGAAAGGTCATTTTGGCTTGGAGGGTCCATCCACGGCAGCTATATATAATTGGCTTAAGCCATACCGGCATCAATGAGAACATCTGCAGAGAGCTTGTTTTTTGTCTGCCAGGCCATGGTGAAGCTCGTGCCGCCAGGCCTTCACCATGCTTGTTCTATTAAGTAGCTGGATTATTTAGTGAAGCTTTAATTGCTTTTGCAGCTTCACCTAGCAGTGCAGAGATGCCTTAGACAGACATTTTGTGGCATTACAGCCTGCTTTATAAATTCAGTGTATTCCCACTGATACCACGGCAATTCTCAGTGGTTTATGAAGATTCCTCTAAAGCAGGGGGATGCATTTTTGAGCCTCTTGCTTCTGTCCTCTGGGATTTCAGTATCTCCTTTTCTACCATCACAAAGATTCCTAAGGCAGATAAGGTCTTAATTTTATTATTAAAATACTTCTAACACTTTGTACTTCTAGTATTTCCTTAGTGTTTGCTAAGAAGGATAAGATCTAAACGGTCATGGATTTCTTTCTCTTTCAGGTTTTATGCCTGGAAATCACATGACCTGCACACAGCACCTGCGGAAGATTGGATATGTAGTGATGCCTTGGGTTTTCACTTTTATACTTTTCAAATCCTGTACTGCTGGTGTGTCCCTGTGCAGTTCCTTGCAGCTGCTCACTGCTGTTCTCTCAGGCCAGGCAGTCACAGCAAAGCCTCTCCAGGCCTGCTCTCCAAGGACACCCAGACTGTCCTAGGCCCAAAATGTAAACCAACATCTTGAGAAGGGGGGTGAGCTTGGGGAAATTATATGATTAGATGAAGTTTTAATTGGTGAATTTATGCTGATATGCAGATGAACCAAACCTATAAAAGTGTGAAGAACTCGTGACTCGTCGTCCATCTTGGGGTCCATCCTGGCAGCAGCCTCTGGCTCCCCAGGCTGTACCTGTGAAGGCCTTTAACAAATATCCACCTTTATTCCCTTACTCCTGTCTAGTCCCTGTTTCTAGGCAGCCTCTCAAGGCATCAGTAGCTCAGTATGGGTCTCAGCTGGATTCAGCTTCTTGTACTAGGAACAAATGTCACCTGACAAAATGTCACCTGACAAAATGTCACCAAATGCACTTGTGCCCTCTCCTTGTAATTCTAGCAGAGAACAAAATTATTTTTGAATGTTGAAGAAGACTTAAGCCTTTTCTGGGCTGGCAGTTGAAATTTACGTGAAGGATAATCCCAGGTTTGAAGGATAATTTCAGGTCTAATGATACCAGAAGGTAACTGAAACCAAGGACTTCCAGCACCTAAGGGGAGCTTACAAGACAGATGGGAAGGGACTATTTCAAGAGCATGTAGTGACTGAACAAGGGGGAATGGCTTCAAATGGAAAGAGAGTAGGTTTAGATTAGATATTATAAAGAAATTCCTTACTGTGAGGATGGTGAGGCCCAGGTTGCACAGAGAAGTTGTTGCTGCCGCATTTCTGAAAGTGTTCAAGGCCAGGTTGGATGGGGCTCTGAGCCACCTGGGGTAGTGGAAGGTGTCCCTGCCCAGGGAACTGCGTGATCTTTAAGGGTCCTTCCAACTCAAACCATTCTATGATGTTCTAAAGATAGAATATATCCTTGAGGATATATGTGAATCTCCACAGGGAGATCAACATAAAAGGTTGTTGTGCTTTAACCTCAGGCAGCAGCCCAGCCCTGCAGAGCCGCTCGCTCACTCCCGCACCAGCAGGATCGGGGGAAAATTCAGAAGGGTAAAAGCTACACAACTCATGGGCTGAGATGAAGGCAGTTTAATAGGGAAAGCAAAAGCCACACACATAACCAAAGCAAAACAAGGAATTAATTCCCTGCTTCCCAAAGGCAGGCAGGTGTTCAGCCATCTCCAGAAGAGCAGGGCCCTTGGGTACCCTTACCCCACAGAGTAACAGTGTCTTGGGAAGACAAACACCATCACCCCAAATGTGCCCCCTTTCCTCCTTCCCCAGCCTTATATACAGAGCGTGATGTCCCACGGTCTGGAATCTCCCTTTGGTCAGCTGGGGTCACCTGTCCCAGCTGTGTCTCCTCCCACCCTCCCAGGCACCCCCAGCTCCCTCCCCAGCGTGGCCGTACGAAAAGCAGAAAAGGCCTTGGCTCTGTGCAAGCCCTGCTCAGCAATAACAAAAACATCTCTGTATTATCACCCCTGTGTTCAGCACAAATCCAAACACAGCCTCATACCAGCCACTGTGAAGAAAATTAACTCTACCCTAGCTGAAACCAGCACAAAGATATTCAACTAAAATTTTATTCTCATTGGAAAACAAGAAATTGTCAGGGTATTTGGTTTCTGCATGCCTTGGGTTTTAGGGGGTGGGTTTTTATACTGGGGAAACTAAGAAGAGAGTGGGAAGATTAACAGAGATCAGTGGCTCTCAAGTCTTCTACATTGGATCAAATTATATAGCTCAAGTCCTAAGAAAGAGGAGGAAAAACCTTTTCAAAAGCTTTTTAATTGCATGCTTTAAAAGTATTAAAATTTCTATTTTCATGAAAACCATGTGACAGTTCTGAATTAGGATCAGTTTAGCACAGTTTGTTTTCTGACTGAACAGATCTTTGGAGATAGCTGATTTCTGAGGTTAAGACTTTATTACTGCATCAGAATACTGATGTAAGTGCTATTGTGTAAGAGACTGTGTGAATCGTTATCATTACATCTTCTTGTTACTTACATCTGATTTCTCTCATATATTTACAATTTTTTTTTCATATAAGCCCAGTTTCTGTTGGTTTTTTTCTGTCTAGGCATCTGCCAGTCTTTGCTCTGCAGCTGATTAGAAATGCTTATATGCCTAATTCATGCTGGTCAATATTTGTGGTAGTGACACCTAGCTGGGAGGAGAAGTCAACAGGAAGGTGGTAACATATTAAAGCATTCTTTCTAAATCTGTGGGTGTTCACCTGTCAACACTTCCATTGAACACAGAAATGAGCTACTTCACACTCCAGATTGAGCCTTTGTGCAACCACGGTTCATTGACTCCATCAGGATTACTGCAGGGTTAACTTGGCCCAGTTTCTCTTTGTTATCACAGTGACTATGGAAAGGTTCTGTCACACCTGGGCCGCACCAAGAGCAGCGTGGGAAGCAGGCTGAGTGAGGTGATCCCGCTCTGGTGACACCCCACCTGCAGTGCTGGATCCAGCTCAGGGGTCCCTGGCACTGGAAAGAGGTGGAGCTGTTCGAGCTAACCCAGAAGAGGCCATCAAGGTGATCAGAGGGATGAAACATCTCTGCTGTGAGGAAAGGCTGAGAGAATTGGGATTGTTCAGTCTGGAGAAGAGAAGGCTTTGGGGTGACCTCATTGCAGCCTGACAGTACCTGAAGGGAGCCTGCAATAAAGATGGAGAAAGACTATCTACAGGACCTGGGGGAATGGCTTCAAACTGAGAAAGGGCAGGTTTAGATCAGATATCAGGAAGAAATTCTTTACTGTGAGGATGATGAGGCCCTGGGACGGGTTGCTCAGAGAAGCTGGTGCTGCCCCATCCCTGGAAGTGTTCAGAGCCAGGTTGGATGGGGCTCTGAGCAAACTGGGATAGTGGAAAGTGTCACTGTCCATGGCTGGGCTCTTGGATTAGAGACCTTTAAAAGTCCCTTACAACCCAATCCATACTATGATTCTATAATTCTATATTTTGTATTATTTGAGTAGCAAGTTGTTCAGATATCTTTTTCTTAGGAATGCTGTTCTTGGCTATCTGTTTTCTTCTCACAAAAGTGAGAGATTTGTTTCTCAATGACACAAATAAGGAATCCTGCATTTCTGGTTTCAGTAAAAGAAGCAAACCCATTCACTGTGCACCTGCTGGTCCCCCATGCCCAGGAGAGGGCAGCAGTAATAGAAAAATATCTTTGTAATATGTTCAAGAATTGAAGAATATCCATATAAAAATGATAAGCAATTTTCCCTCAAGATTCTTACCAATACTTCTCATTACCCCTATCCTTGCTGGTAGTACATGGGACTCTTGTATCTTTTATTGTAGATGTCAAACAACCACAGAAAAGAAGGGCCCCAGGCCAAACATTAGTTAAACCCTAAGTTCCAGAACTCACCCCTATAAGAGCTAGAGGAAGTCTCTTAGAAACCCACATCCTCCCTAAAATGTCACCAGTTCTTCAGGGACACAATTCACAGACCTTTTTTTAAATTTAAGCTTGCATGTTTCGAACGAGATGTGAGTCCGTTGATGACGTCAATACACTCACATCAGATATCAGGATTTAATAAAAAACTTCCTTTGCTGAGGCGGAGCTTCCTGCTGTTCATCCCTGCCTCTACAGCATTTAAAGAACTGTCTTTACTGGGGAATGCCTGGTTGCTTCTCAAAACAGAAAGCTGGGAGCTAGGGAATTTGATCTGTAGGCCAGATTGTCCTTCTGAGATCACTGGCATAGAGAACATTTCCCAGCAAGAGCATTAGGACTGTGGGAGCAGTGCTCTCAGAGGAACCTTACACGAGGTTCTGTGCTTCTGAAACGGCACCAATAAAAAATCCAACATGCTGGCAGTCTGGTTTCAAGAACCACTTAGGAAAATCTGGTGCATCGAATTCACACTGAAGGAAGCCACTGCCACTGAACTCTTGGAAGTGTTGTCACAGCTGTTTTGGGGCAGCAAACTTAATTATTCAACATATTGTGCACTGTGTGCATACACTGAGAAAACAGAGAAGTGTTATGAAGTGCTGCTTCTCCTTGTTGCGTGTGTGATTTGGTGTGATAAATTCAAATGACACCTCCTCCCGCATAATCTTTCGTACTTTTGCTTTGTTTTTCTGCTTCTGAGAGAGATATCTGGGGAAATCAATTAGATGTACAGATGTAATGATAAGATGAGGCAAGGAAAATGCATGTTAGGCAAAAAATGACCTTTGTGATACCTCCATCTCAGCAGATCTGCCCTTGATTGCAAATATTCATGACTAATGGCATAATTTTAATTATAATGGAACACTTGTTGTTGAGATGCTGCAAATGCATCAGATATTCAAAAGTTTTTGTATTCAAATGTTTTGCCAGTGCTTGCTGAAGCTCCTTGAGCTGCAGTAATTTTCTATGAAACTTGCCAACTTGCAGCCAAAATAATGTATGATAAAAATTCTGAATGAGGTAAAATACTGATGAAAAAACTATTTAAATGCACAAGTGTTCTTTATATAAATACTTTCACAGGAATACTTTTTCAGTGTCTGGATTCCTTTTCTAATGAAAACAGAAAGTGAGGGGACAAAATCCTTGTGGGAAACTGATGTACCAGTGGATGATATCTCTTGACATGTGATATTCTTAGGAATACAGAAATTTCTAAATCAGGTCATACACAAGATCCGTCTTCTCTATCTACTACTTTTTAGCATGTTCAAATAATTCTGAGAGATGAGTGAGGCAAGAACTTCTTTGTTTGTGCTGGTTATTCTTGCAGTGGTTTCCATTTTAATTATTAAGGCAACCAGTGAATCTAAAAAAATCTTGGTATTGTGTAATACACCAGATCACCCCAAAAGCCTTTTTCAAAGAGTGATACAACCTGCTCACTGTCCCCTGGAACAGAAGCTGTTTCTATTCAACGTTTTGCTTAGCGTAAACAAAATTAAATACTGAAGATCCTCTACCTACCTCATATCACTTGTTTCTTTCTCTAGTTATTGTATCACTTGGCTTATAATTTAGTGGCATTTGAAATGCCTCGTTCAGTTTCCTTTGTACAGCTAAAACTTTATTATTTTATCATTTATTATTTTCAATCAACCTCTATATATATATCTTTAAACATGATATTTGCTTTATTTTCCCCCTTGCTTGTTATTTTTCATAGGAAGCTGCTATGTAACTACCTCAGCCTAGAATCCTTTAAAAAAAAAAAGCCAATTGCTTCAGAGACATGGTGGAAACTGTGATCTGTTTGCATGTCTTTCCTTTTGCTTCCAGAGATGAGCCCAGAAACTACAGGTCAAACATTTTCAGTATTCCTATTCATATTCAGTACAATCATGGCTTGGGCTGGGCTGTTACAGAGTATTAACCTCGCAATAGTAGTGGCTGGGCAAGCACTAGCAAGAGAGAGCACTGCTGCTTGAAATACAGGAGATTCTGACTAAGAGAAGAAACGTTTCCCCTCAAAGGTAATTAAACTGGTTGCCCAGAGAGCTTCCAGGATTTTTGTCTTTGCAGATTTTCCAGACCCAACTGGATAAAAAATCCTGAATTAATTGTTGGCCCTGCTTTGAGTTGTGCCACAGGACTTCTGAGTATCTAAGTGTTTCTGTGAAACATGAGATAGTTGAAAGCCTCTTTTTTTAAAGGTGTTACTTGGACTGTAGTCTCTTCTGAAATTTGAAATGCCCTTTGCATTTTTTCATGGTCTGTACTCAAAAAAGTAAAAATGCGAGATATTTCCTTGGAAATGCAAAATACTGATGTGATATCATCACCTAGTTAGTCTAATGCTATTTACAATGCAGGCACAGAAGCTGACACCTGTGTTTCACCATCACAGAAGGACTAGGATGTAAGTAAATGCCTGTGACAAAGTATTTATCATACTTGTGCAGTGAGATAATACAGAGAAGCATTTTATTACATGGAGGTGGGATTGGCACCAGAAATAACAGCTGTCAGTGTGAGGCTCTCCAAAAATCCAAAAAATGACAATCATTCCAATCAATGTTCATGGTTTTGCAAAGAGATTTTACATCATGATTCAAAAGAACAGAGTCATAAATTAAGCAGAACAATATATATGCATATTTCTTCAGAAATACGGTATGCAGTGTGCCATAGGGCTGACTATAATTAGGAATAAAAATCCTGGAGAGAACCTCAACAGAGTTGGAGAAAATAGTGAAGGCTGATGGAAAGAAAATAAGTGTGTCTGGAAATCAAAAGACATGGACACACACAAAGAGAAAATCTAGTAGCACCCAAGAAGCTTAAAAATCCAGTCTGCAGATTTTGTATAACTCCTCTCTGAAGATCAGTACAAGACAAGATGAGGTAGAGTGGGAAATCTGTGCCTCTTGCAGGTGTCAGGTCACTTGTGCCAAAAGCTTGTACACATTACATAATAGAGCAGCAATAGACTGGCAGCCCCGTGGCCTGCCCTGCACCTGGAATGCAGGACTTCTCACACCAAACCAGGCCAGCTTTTGGTCTCCACAACCAGAATGTCGTGGAAAGGTATCTCCACTCACAGGCAGTGATGCAGGGACCCTTGGGCAATATTTCCTATTTTTGCAAGTAGATTTCACCTTTGAGATTTGCGGGCATAGTTTTTCCTGGTTTTGTTTGATGAGAATTACCACGAGCAAGAGACCTGTTGTGGCACTAACGATAACACAGCTGTAGGGCACTTCTTTCCAGAAGAATACTGTTCTCTAAGTATATCTTTGATGTGATGAGGTCATATTTGAGCATATCTACAGATCTGCCCACTCCGATGAGGTGTCCCCTCTTTACATTATCAGGCTGCTGGGCTGCTGTAGCAGTGACACGAGTGATTGCTCAGCTTGAGGAAGAAGAAACTGGACATACATCTGCAAGCATTGAGGAATCCTGGGGTATTCTCTTTGCAAGCACTTCCAATACACAGCTTCTCTGTAGAAGACCCTAAGAGCTTTAGGCTCTTAGAATTTGATCCCAGAACAGTCTTTTCACTCAGCATACTCTAGGTCCAGATCAGTGTATAGTGGCTCTTTAAGGACAGATGTCGGAGCTCCAGAACGAAATCTTCCTTTTAAGTATAGGATGCTTCTTAAATACTGATAGTTTCCAGAGGAAGAAACACTTCTCTGGCTTCCTGTGCAACCTTAAGTTCAAGGCCAGCTTTGCAAATGTGCACCATCCTGTTTGAATATTTGCTCCACCTCATATAACTCAGACATGGGCATCCAGCCTAGTGCATCAAAAGTACGCCTTTTGACCCTACGCAGTTTCACTTTAGAATCAGTATTATAGTCTGATATTTCACATCTGCTCTTCTCTTTAAATGTTCTTTCATAAATATCTGCAACCAAAGTCCAAATCCTCAGATGCTGAAAATTAGCATTGATCCTTTGAGTTGGTGTCAACCCGACAGCTGCTCCAGCAAGCGCTGCGTGTAAACCAGAGGGGTGCACTAATTATAAAGTGGTGTGCAAAGAACCCAATTTGCAGAGTGAATGAGGATGTTTAGAGAACAGAGTTATGTAATTCATCTATTTTGGGGATTAGCCATCGCTGAAGTTCTGAAAAAGGTAACTGGGTTGGGCTATTTATAGAGTCTGTTCCTACAGTTACAGCGCAGATACCAGCACAGAACAACATCCAGCTCAAGCCACCTTCTCCGTGCCCCTTGGTGAATTTATACATCACAAATACCTACAGATCTCTCAGATTTGAAGAGATTACGGGGTCTGAGATGAACTCCCACCTCAGCATCTGCTGGCACATTAGTATGCCCTATTTCCTATCAGCTTCTGACCATGCCTTTGGTTTTCAGGTCATTTATATTACAGACAGACAGAGAGATTCCTTTTAGATTGCTGATGGAAGAGAGAGGAAAAGGGGCACTAATCTTGGGAAAACTAATGGAGCAATTGCCTTCATTATTCTGCTCTGTAATTTCACAAGGCTGCAAGGGAAGCTGGCTTAGGATCCTTCCTTCACATGATTCTCTGTTTCTAAGAAGCATTTGTAGGATCACTGTAAAAGTATGAAGCCCATTGTTACTGCTACAGGATGATAATAGTGCAGAATTAATTAAAAAGTACAATCTACTCAGAGTTCTCAATCTCGAAGTCATACAGAATTGTACAACTTACAGGAAGAGAAGGAGCAGTTTATAGAAAGATTCTACAGGCTTGGACTGCTTCTTATGCATTCTGCTTCTTAAATATAAATATTTGTGTATATATAGTAATTCCTATCTTCTCTTAAATGTTGAAAACCAGCCATTTGTTTAGGTAGTGGGCAGTAAGAAGAGGGCAGAGGAAACAGTAGGAGGAATGTTATCTGGCTAATGGTGAAAAGCCTGTTACTAAGAGAGGGTTACTCAGAAAAAAATAATATAAGGACTGGATTCTATGGTGTTGACCATTTTAATAAGGACTAGGAACATAGAAAATGAAGTAATTGCTTGGGCAGAATTGGTTAATTCTTACCCTCACTAGTCTATCCCACGAGATGGGGAGATTACAATGCAGAAAAAAAGAGTAACAGCAGATGAGGGCAGAAATACAGGGTTAGGTCCTTACTTACTTGTCATTCTATATTGTCGTTCATGCTCAGTGCAAGCTAAGCAATTCTGATTTGTTCATATCCTCATCCAAACTGCAGAGATTCAAATAACAATGTGCAAGTGGTGATCTGGGCCTTTTATAAAAAGCATAGAAAATTAGGATGAAGAGCCTGAATGTCCTATGGAAGGAGACACAACTCATGAATAGATTTCAGTGGAGGCTAAGCAAAGAAAAAAACAGTTAAAGGTGAAAAATTTTGAATTTAGATAGTCTGTATAGCATTAATATAAAGTGCTATACTTCTTGGTGAACTAGATTGTGAGAATTACTGTCAGATTTTCATCTTAGCACTGATATTTCAGGAGATGCTAGGAAAAAAAACTAGTTTTGAGAAGATTTCTGATCAACATAGAAAGATTAAAAAAACATATAACGCAAATAATATGTATGGATTTAAAATGAAGAAAATTATTAGTTCAAGATTTTGATTTTGACAAATATCAAAAGTCCAGGTAATAGTTTAGTGAAAAGGCTGTATGAGATAAAGGAGGGAAAATACAGGAAAAGTGTTATCCATCTAGAAAATAGTATAAATACATGTAAAAATACATTAAGAGATTATCTTGAAGAAACTTCAGCTCGAAATATGTATCTGTGGAGTTAATCTTTGATAAGTATTTATCTAGAAGTTTTCCTTTCAAGGGGTTTATTTCTGGAACAAGGTCTTTAATATACAACACAGAACATTTCATTTGCTGTAATTCATAGCCCAAATACTGAAAAGTTTTGTATTAAATACAAAATAATTTTCATTCTTGGTATCAACATTATTAGAGGGTCTGCATTTGTTGCATGTTTACATAGCACATAGCACAATATTTTCTTTCAAAACCCAAACAAAACAATTATTTATGCCAGTTCTGTGTGTTTATGAGTTTTCCAGCTGACTATGGACTGAGATTTTTTCAGAATCGTCACTGGATTGCAGGAAAGGTCTGAAATGTCATCCTTCTTTTGCGAATTGTACTCGTCATTCCCATGAGATTTCATCAGGCTCCCGAATGCTTACTTGGATGCTATCTGCTCATCTGCAGTGGCTGCAAAATATATGGGAATGTGAACTTGAAATGTCTTTTCAGGAGAGAGGATAGAAAAATACGTGGCTACCTGCATGAAACCTGCAGACCTTCCATGTTTTATCCTGTATCATCCTGAGTTCCAAGATTCTTTTATGCAGAGTTGGCACATTCATTCTTACAATCGTTTCGTTAGGTCAAACCTGGCACTTGGAGGTATCTACTGCTCCTAATATTTAACTATTCAAACCTTTCTTAGTACATGTCCTAAATGCTTTCAAAGTGTTGATTTTATAGAATGTGCATGTATGTGCCTGTGTGTGCTGATATTTACTGAAGAGAAGGTTCCTGGATCCTGAAGCCTTGAGTGAAGTTCTTGAGACTAGCCAAGGAATTGCAGTGGATTTTAGACTCATCCCTGTTTCAATATTGGATGCGTTTCCCTCTGGGATTACTTGTGCTCTAAAAACTGGTGTCCTTGTGTGGCTTGTCAGGGATACCATGGCGCTTTCAGGGATGACACAAAAGAACCTGAGCCCTCATTGGAGCTCCAAGTGCCCTCTATGGCATTGGAAGGGAACTCAGGCCTGCACAAAGCACTCAGAGCCAGCAAGGGCCTATAAATGTTCTGGCCTATATACGACTATATATGTGTGTGAGTATGCATATGCACAGTCTAATTTGGTATTACCCTTAAAATCTGATGATCCAACAGCAGTTTCGAGTACTGCACCAGCTTCCTATCTACTAGAAAAGGTTATAAAGTACTGTATTGCTCATTATAGCATTCAATTCAGCAGAGCACTGACAGCATAGTGTTTCAGTGTCATGAGGGCTAATATTTATTAATTACTGACTGTAAAATAACTTAACTGAACTTTAAAATCCAAATCAAAACCTAGACATTCACTCACAATTCTATAAATACTTACATACTTAGTGTACAATTCACTAACAGCACTTTAAAAACGTGCCAATATGTACTTGTTGAAACTAGTCATGGCTTTTCTTATTGTTCAGGATGCACAACAGCATTTTGGTTACTGACCAGGGAAATATGTAGAGACTCGGAGGTAGCTCTGCTTCATGACTTCCTTTGACAGCCGTTTTAACATTCTTCTGGGCCGCGCTGGGCTGTTTCACCAAGCTTCAGATTCTTCTCATGAAAGAGAGATGAGGTAAGCAGGAGCCTCCATCTGGTCTTCAAAACAGCCATGTAATGCTATGTGAAATTCTAGGCAGCCATCCTATAGGGTGGCATGCAGAGAGCAAGAACTCGAGCATTCCCGATCACAGCATCAAAGCCTGGCATGCCCATGATAGGTCAATAGAGAAATTCTATGATAAACTGGACAGCTCTGTTAGATATCATGGCTGAGTCACACTGAAAGCAAAAGGAAGTGTCCATTAATTGCATATGTTCCATTTAATTATTTAACTCTAGAAATAATCAGGATCACAATTATCATGACAGTGTTCAGCCCATCTCCCCAGGTAAACAAGAGAACTTAAAGTCAGGTGACTGGGACTAGAATCTATCAGCTTCTGTCCTCTCCCTGGTATTTTTCTCAGTGATGTTTCCATTTAATCCATCTTTGTCTAAATGTCCACAGCCTAGAAACAAGCATCATCAGTGTTTGCTTTCCTCAGAAAAAAAACAGGGAGATTCAGGAATACTGTGATTCTCAAATGAAAGATTTTATGTAACTGGAGAAAAAATGTACTGGTAAGCAATTATTTCCAAATGAAAATAAATGGCTAAGACCCCATTGTATGAAGCTGATTGGACACAAACTAGAACTGTGATAGGTGATCTTTTGAGAAATCCTTGTGCTGTTTTTTGTCTATTGGAAACTGTCATGGGGTTGAAGCTTCTTCTGGCTGCATGAACCCAAAGCCCACCTGAAGATACCCAACATTGCTTACATAAACTACCAAACATGCTGCTGTGGTATTTGAAAAGCCACAAAGCTTGTCAATCAAATGAAGTTCTAAAGAGTTTACTGACTGTCACTTTGGTTCTTCATTGTGTCAAGACAGAAACATTCCTTGGACACATTTAGAATGTTGCCTCACCAATCATCCAGTGTGTCATCAATTACTTTGTTCCCTTGCTCAATGACCTACCAATATTCTTTCAGCCATAGCTGCAGTTAGAAAGCATTTTATCTGGAACTACCCCCTGGAACAAGCAATGTGGGAAAAGCCTGCTCTTGGAAATAGCACTGCAGTTATCTGACTGCAGCATTGAAGACTTAAATCTACACCAGATTACATAATCAATTTGTGAAAAATATGCTTTTGTCACTGAACAGTATAATTCTAGGAAGTTTTGTGTCCTCTAACCATTTTCCTGTAATGTACCTCAGGATGTGTTTAATTTCAAGATGCAGTTAATATTTTACCTTGACAAAATTAATGGAATATGCAAAAAAAGTTTAAAAATAATTCAGGATTTTTGCAATACGGTCATTGTTCACCTACCTGGCTGTAAAATCTGTCTGACTGCTTTCCCCTTGTTTTCAACCCTGGGGTCTGATTACATTCAATGGCACAAATTCAACGTCAGTGGCACACTACCTGCAAACAAAGCAGCACAGATTTCTTCATGCCCAATTGGTTCAGATATCTGTACAATCTATAAGGGAAGGTCAGGGAAGGGTAGGTTTCTGGCTGATCAAGAAAAACTCTTGTCAGAGGAAAAGGCTGTGGGTCAGCTCTTCCCTCCCACACCGTGGTTCCAGCACCTTCAGTTTTTCAGCCCTCTCCCTCATCTTCAGAAGTGCCATGCCCTTGCCTGGTGTCTGTAATGTCTCCTGGCACAGAGAAGCCTTTACAGTAATAAACTTTTGAGTTTATATTGTTTCATTTCCATATAGCATTCTGTCAGTTTAGATGAAGGTAGAAGAGAACACTTGACTCAAGCTTAGATCTAGCCTGAGAAAGTTTTCTGATGTACATGAAGAAATAGCCACACGTTTGAACTAAAATCTTGTAAAAATGATTGTATTTCAGCCTAAGTCTCGTAAAAAGTTGCCCACTCTCCCTTTGTCATCTTCCAAAGGAAAAGAAATGTCAGTATTGCTACTGCAACATCTACACCAAACCTTTGTAATCAGTTTCTGAATCAGTTGCCTTTGTCTGGCAGGTACCTGAAATATTTAGTGGTTTATACAGCCCTGACTGCTCTGTTTTCACTTGTACCCACTGATTCCTGCACTGGCTCATTCTTAGCCTGCTGCTTTCAGAGTATGAAAACTCAGAATACACTGTGTTTTCCCTCTTCTTGTTCCAAGAGGAGCAAAAATTGTCTTCTATAGGTCAGGTCTCATCTGTAGGCATGAAAAATTCCTAAGAAACTGCAGGTTTTGTCACCCATACTTTGCCTTTGCAGTTATGTGCACAATCTTATACATACAAAGGATCATGAAATGCCTTTTAATTGGAGAGACAATGTTTAATTTTTCTTTCTGTTGTTTCTTTTTTATGGTTGTGTCTATAAATTTGTGTAGTCTTAAGCCTCTTACTGAACAGCAGTTCAGTAGATGTTAGCCCTGATTTACTGGGATCAGTTAAGAAGTGCTCAAAAGAGATCTGAATTTTTAAAAGGATGCTTAAGACAAGGAAAAAATTGAATCTGAACATGAATCATCATCTGACTGAAACATTAAAAGAGCTCAATACTGTTTTCAGTTCCTCATTAAGCACTGGATACACTGTGTGCAAACAGAAGTGTAAACAATTACAGTATGTGGTAAAAAAAACTACATTCACTCGGTCCATTATCTGTCATGCCCACGTTTGATGTGCCAAGTTTAGCAAATATGGATGACATTGGATAAGTTATTAGCAGCTGTATTTTCAAATAACATAATTTTTTGACTTCAAGGAGAATTATCCAAATAAAGCAAGCTATTTTTTCTGCATATAAAGCAATGCCAATTTTGAGCTGCCGTGCAAAATTACTATCGCAGGCTCTATTTGTTTACTAATAATTGGCACATATTGAATATTTTTATTTTTGTATCTTCACTCTCCTGAAGTAAACTGCATCTTTTTCAAGGTATCCAAAGCTGGCTAAGTTAAGCCATCTTTGCTTGAAATTCTAGGTACAACCCATCACTACCTTCGAACGAAAATGACACTTGATTTTCTAACACTCGTCCTTTACTTCAGCCTTTGCTGTCACGTGCTATATGAATTCTAGGCCTCTGTAAAAAAATCACCTTGAGGCTTTCATTAGAGGTTTTGCATATGTTCCAGCAAAATCCAAAGAACTGAGCTTTTCATTACCAACTGTGTGGAGACTTTAAAATCCTCGCCTGCCATGCCATTCCACTGTATGTTTTTGGTCACATTGTACCTAGGAATATCCTTTATTAGTAGTTTGGTCATATGTTAGCCTTCAGGTTAATATCCCGGTGTTTACAGGAAATACAAATCTCCCAATAAAATGGATTCCCATAAACCCCTGTATGCTGCATTTAGGGGGAAGGATATTGACAGCTGACAATATAATGCTGAAAGCTGTCTTTACTCTGTTTTCTGAACTTTTTCAATAAATTGCTTCATTACTACTCAGTTTACTCCCTTATCTATAGACTGAGGGAACCATGAGACCTCTAGAGCTTTTCGGAATTTCTGGCTCTTCCCTCCCTTTCCCCACATAATTGCTTCATTACTACTCAGTTTACTCCCTTATCTATAGACTGAGGGAACCATGTTCCCTCATTACTACTTCATTACTACTCATTTTACTCCCTTATCTATAGACTGAGGGAACCATGAGATCCCTAGAGCTTTTCGGAATTTCTGGCTCTTCCCTCCCTTTCCCCACATAATTCTAAAATTCTTTACAAAATACAACAGGAATATAACATAAGCAAAAAGCATTCATGGTAAAAGCAACAATATCTTACAAATTCTGAGTTAAAACGTGCAGATGCAAACTGAGTTTTGTTTGTGGATTGTTTACTTGGGGTTTTTTTGGGAGAAATACACTGGAAGTCAGAAGAATCTAACACAGGAAAAACATCTTGCAGCAAAAATAATCTTTCCTCATGCATATGGGAAAGCACTGCTGATTTACACATTTCACTTCTCAGAAAGCAGGCAGAATTCTGTATTTCTTTCCCAAAACTTTTAAAGCACTGATTTATCTCTCAGCTGCTTCAAATGCCTTCATTCTACTTAGCACGTTTGGGATATTCAGGGCTATTCACAGGTATAGGTAGAACAGAGCAGTGAGAGTCTAACACCATTTCAACAACTTTTCAGTGGCACCAGCTTCTCATCTAAAACATGATCCTCTGTCATTCTTGGGGCTTCTGCTCCTTTCCAGTATATTCTTTCAGAAAGAAACCTTGTGTCTGACCTGAAGTGACTATTCTTATTTTCCACAAGTATTATAGATGTCATCTTTCCAATATTTTGCAAAAATACTTTGTTTTAATTTTGCACTTGTAGATCACTAACCTTACCGACTCATTTAAGTTTTACCTGCCTGCATTCAACAACCCAAATTTTCTTTACAAATCCTTCCAATAGCTTAAGAGCTCATGTTATCTTGGGCACAATTCTGAATTTAGAAGCCAAACTTCCTCAGAGCTTCCCAGGACTTTCTTTCTGTTGAGGCCTCTTTACCCTGTAAATGAAATGTCAAATCAACAAAAGCATCTGAGGGTGGGTACATGAGGGTCAGGAGGGTGTGTGTGACAGTGACATCAACTGAGACAATAAAAGGGCTTCCAACTCTATTTTAAAGTTACATTTAAGGGGTCCACCAAACCAATTCAGTGGTCTTTAAATACACTTGACATCAAGAGACAGTCATCTGCTGACATACCCAAGCCAGAAATCTCTTTAACATTCTATCTGGTAAGTACACTCTACTTTTTTTCCAAGCTCTCTGAAAGACTTATTAGAATATTTTGTTATTGATTCTTTATCCATTTTTGTGTTAGTGTCTTTTCAGACTATCTTAAAAAATAAATGAGTATTAGTAAGATCAACCTGCTACATTATCTGAACTAAATTTGTGAAGTGAAAAAGTCAGAGACAGTGAACGAGGAATAACTTGAAGTGAGTTCAAGTCCTGAATTCGTAATACTTGGTTAGGTGGACTGCTAGGACCTCATTGATACTGTCATGTAAGAGACTATGTTATGAATGCTTTTCTGACCTAGGGTAAAGCTGCAGAAACTATTGCAAAAAATGGCATTGTGGAGTTTTATATCTCTTTGGTTTCAGTTACTCTGTATCAAATTTCTTAAGTGGTAAAAAAGGATGCCTTTTCTCACTGCCAATTCTGAAAATCCAAACTAGAAACTGATATTGGAACTGTATTGTTTCTGCCTGTCGTAGCATCATCAGTGGTAAACATTTTCTAAATACACCCCAAATGGCAGTTCTGATGATGATGTAAAAATCAGAGGGGAATTCATACAGGAAATGCAGGATTATAAAAAATGAGGAGCTTAATTCTGATTTCTCTTCTGTAACTCGACAGGGACTGGCATAACTCATCAGAGCTATGCCTCTATGCAAAATTGTCAGGGAAAGTGTCAGCCTCTTTATTCCGAAGAATATGCAAAAGAAATAGAGAAAAGAATAAAACTTTTCATTTGAATAGCTATACACAAGTATTCCACTAGACTTGAAGGCTACAAAGTCATAATGATGATGATGATGACAATAATAATAATATTGGAAGAACATGGTGCTTTTCACCCAATTATGCAAGAGATAGGTACCTAGATGATGGTGATGATGATGATATGATGATGACGAGATGATGATGATTCACGGCATCTAAGGCTGACCAAAACTCATGGAGTTGCCCAGGAAATAGCAATAAGTTGCTCACAAAATTAGTATTAGAAGTAAATCCATCATTTGCATTCCTTGCTCTAACCCATTTGAAAAAAAAAATTTTAAGAAAACTCTTCTCTGATGTTTTTCAACTTTTCCTCTGATTTCAACTTCTTTGGAATGAACAGAAATGACTTGAATTACAGACTTTACATGTATTCATTTCTACCTTTGTAGACAAAATGTCTTCTGTAAGAAACCTGGCCCGGGCGGCAATCATTTTATGTGCCATATGCTTTTTTACAACCTCTGATGGAAGACCAATGATGTAAGTACATTATTACACACTGGATGGCTTTTGCTGCTCTTAAGAACGTGGTGGTTCGTCTGCGTATGTGTGTGAGTTCTGTCCCTGCTTTTGAACCCTTTGCTCAAGCTGGCCAAAGTTCTCACATATTTTTTGAAAATAGGCAGCTGAGTAGAGGGAGAAAAACTATATAAATCTTGTCTTATTATTCGAATTGGGCAAGCTACATTTCTTGGGGATCTATACAGGTGAGCACCTTCTGAACTGTGCCAGAATCTAGCTGGAGCTCACACTTAGACACGAACATCAACCAGCTGAGACACAAATCCACAGGGAATCATGCTTCCCTAGCTCTAGTGTTCACAGAAAACTGCCTCTGAATAAATGCCATAGTTTTATTGTTCACTTACCTAAGCTCCTCTCTAATAGCTGAAATAAACCATAGGGTCAAATAAAATTGTCACAAAACTGAACTGCTTCCCACTTTTGATGTCTTCTCACCAATATATCCATCATCAATAACAAACCACCACCCACTCTCCCCTTCTTCTCCAGATGTCATTCAATCCCTCACGAATCAGCCAGGCAGGTTCTACAGCTCTGTACTGTGATAACTCAGGGAAGTTGCCAAACCTGGCCCTTTGAGCCAAGTTCTGGAATCCAAGAAGGGCCACCATGGGCCTCTCTCTTTGCTTTCCTTTGCTGCAGGAAAAGGTCAGTGAGTGAGATGCAGTTAATGCATAACCTCGGCGAGCATCGACACACCGTGGAGAGACAGGACTGGCTGCAGATGAAGCTGCAGGACGTGCACAGCGCCCTGGAGGATGTTCGGACCCAGAGGCCTCGGAGCAAGGATGACGTTGTCCTGGGCCAGAGGCTGCTCCCGGAGCATTTGCGGGCAGCAATGCAGAAGAAATCCGTGGATCTGGACAAGGCTTACATGGATGTCCTCTTTAAAACAAAGCCATAGTGAGAAAAGCCAGAGCATTGTGTCTGTCCATGTAAGCACATGTCTGTATAGCATTGATCAAGTAGGGCATTTCATTAATATTTATTCAAGCTGCAGTAAGGATTAAAGGCTCTGTTCAAGGTTGTAGCCCCTCGGAGCGAGACATTTCACAACCAAACAATAAAGTGTATTTACAGTCTACCCAGAACAATTGCTGGGTATATTTTGGCTGATGTATCTTATAAATCACCAGCATAGAAGGAAAAAGAAACCCAAACCAGTAAGAAAGCTGGAAAACCATTTGAGACCAGTTCTGCAACTCTTACATGGGCAACATTTGTACGTAATCGCCAGGCCTGCTTGTTAACCAGCAAGGAATAAATGCAGGAGAGCCTGTCTCCAGAACAAGCTCTAGGGTTAAACTTTGTTTAACTTTGTTCTAATGGAAATACATAAACTTAAACCCACCTCTATTTGCAGAAGAAGGCCTAAAATCAGATGAACATTAATTACATAGCAAAAGCTGCATGATAATAATTTAGGATTAAAGAGTGCGAACATAAAAGAAATAGGATAGGAAGGCAAAGCTTAAGATTAAAGTACAAAGGAATAAAATTTTTTGAAAATTCTGAAGAATTTTGCAAAATACAGAAATGAAGGGAAGGTTTGATTTCCTTCCCCTCCTCCAAAAGATGAAACCCTATAATTAACTGCAGAAACAGTGGGGGCAGAGACGGCAGCACGTATGTAAGCATGGCCCTAACTATAGAACTGGGAAATGGTTCTACACCAGACAATTACAATCGAAACAAAAATCTTGTGATATATATTGTTTTGTCCCTCATTTTCTCTGTAAATTATCTGTCCCTGAATTTCTGTATGTTGTGTTGGGCCTCATGTGTAAGTAATTTTTTTTGTGGGACCAGTGGTTCTCATAAATAAAATTACTCATTTCCATACGCAATTTATTGTAGAACTGGGATCTCAGTTTTCCAGACCTCCAGAATGAGAACCATTAACATGCAGAAATCAGCCTGGGAGAGGAGCCATTAGCTGTAATACATTCAAACTCCAAGCAAAACTCAGAAAGGATTGTATAGGGAAAAAAAAAATCGATGATAACAATAATTTTAAAAAGCACCACACACAAAATTATTTTGCATGGTACATGCACATGTGTGCTCAGCAGCCTCAATCATTTCTGATTAATGAGGTTTTCCCAGCAGGAATACTGGAGGTGGTTGCCTCCAAATTTGCAACTGCCAGAGCTCAAACCCAGCTGAACTGCTGCTCTAAGCCAGAGTGGTCTCACGGATGTTCCCATGCTGGCTCTTATTTGTTTGTTGGATGCCTGGCACACCTTGGGGAGCCTCGTAAACCCTCCTAACTCACTACAAATATAAATGCAACCTGCTGAAGGCTAGAGATGTGTTTGTAACTAGCGAACTGTAGCCCATCCTCTTGGCCATCCTTTTAGCAATGCAAAGGCCCTGATGCTGGGAGCAGATGGCACAAGGGTTCTGTGCCACTTGTCTGGTTGTAGGATCAAGGCCTTAAGGTGCACTTTCTATTTATTCCTTAATCAGACATCTTTGCTAACTTCAAGAAATAAAATTGCATTTTTGTACCTATGTCTCACTTATATATATACCAAATAAAGCGGACCAAAAGCTCTTGGACATTATTTTAAAGCATAAGAACTGACTGACCTGTGACTGTTTGGATATAATTTAGCATTTGGGGTAAGGCTATTAAGCCATTTAATTTCATGACAGCAAAATAAGCACAAAAGTAATGATGAGAGCAATATTTATTTTTCCGTTCTTTCTTCCTGCACACAAAATCATATTGGTGGTTAAACAAAAGGTGTTTACCTAGCACAAACCTATTTCTGTCCCCTTACAATAATGACACATGCAACAACTATATAATCTTCAAGCGCCAAAATCAAAAGCTGTTTCATTTTGATCTAAACAAAAAATTCTGTTCTCCAAACAACTTATTCCTCCTAATCTTCAGCTATTCAGTACATGAATGATGATTACACAAATATTTAAACTTTCTGTACACTTATATGACTTTTCAGGACTGAAGACAGTACAGTGGCAGATTAATTAGTGCTAGGTAATGTCCATTGAAAATAAGATGTAATTTGAATATAATTACTAATTATCTAGAAAGCAGATTTGTTATGGTTTTTCAGCTTAAACCTCTGATCAGTGTAGCAGCACTTAAAAAAGCAAAAGGTTCAGAGTGGGGCAGAGGATGTCACCAAAAACATTTTAATACAAAATTGCAAAGATTCATCTTCACCTGAACAAATGTGCGATTTTGGTCATCTCTCTTTCACAGATTGAGGGGACCAGAAAGAGGATGGTAAGAAATTATAGGGCTACTGAAACACTTATATATAATAAATCATCATCATAATAAATTGTAACAATAGGAGTCAGAAAAGAAATAAAACAGACGTGGTAAATGTATGTAAAATGATCACTCCAGATGTCGCCTCACTAGGGTTGAGTAGAGGGGGAAGGATCACCTTGCTTTTATAATCTGAAAAAGACCTTTTTTTACCAGGACCTGTGTCCTTGAGGACCTATCCTGTGCAGATAGATATTGACTGCACACACCTGTTTTTTCTACAATTCTCAGTGAAAAGAAAATTAATCGTGTCTCTCACTGGTGACTCATTGGAACAAAAAATCACCCATATCAATATCGATCCTCAGGGGAAGCCAAACAGTAGTACATGAAAAAAAACCCAGCAAGCTCACGAAAATTTAGCAAAGCCAAAATCACAAGAAGTCAAACAGAAACAAGACAGATTGTGAGATCTGTAGGTAAAAACCTACTGCTGGCTATTTGGCTGATCTGGTTTTCTGAGCTGCTCCTGATTTCGCCTGCTGTAAATGCTCCTGTTTCGTGTTGCTCAGCTCAGTGCTGAACGCGTGGCATCTGACTCCTCGCCTTGTTAGCACATTCTGACAGCTTTTGTGAGCGCTGCTTGCCCCTCATTGTTCTGCCACTGGCTTTCTAGAACTGCGTGGTTCATCTCTCCGGCCATTGTTAAATGATGGAAGAGAGAATTCATTTAACAGTTTCATGGTTTGCTGCCTATTGTAGCAAAGCCGCCATCCTTTATGGGGCATTTGGGTATAGCAAAGGCACAAGTCCTCGCTCTCTTGCCCCCTCTTCCCCTCCTGTCCGCAATGTGCATAAGGAGTTCTTTCACCCCATATGGAAGTCAAGCGCTGCTTGTATTTAATAACGATGCATCAGAGAATATTTTAGAAAAAAGACAAATCTTTTCTTTAGATCTGAATATATCTGGGGCTCAGTATTGGTTTATTCTCCCTCCTCTGTCCCATGAGGAGCGGGAAGGGTTTAGTGCCGCCTGTGACATTTCAGCTCACTGTGGGTGCCTAAACTGCGGGACAGGGTACTTCTACCGGGGTGTGACGGAATGAGAGCCACGTCCACGAATTGTATTCCTAAACAGACTGCAGATTACACAGACTCTATATAACCTGCAGGGCTGTACAAACACAGAGTTGTAATTCAAATCAGAATCAGTTTTAGGATGAATGTTGAGATATCAGAGACGTCCGCTCATCTAGATAAACTGTATTATATGGCAGCTGGCCCGCTATCATCCCCTCAATGCTGCTCCTCGGGGCAGATGCCGGCTCCTGAGGAGAGATTTCGGCTCCGCAGGGCAGAGCCCGGCTCCTGAGGGAAGATCCCGGCTCCTGAGGAGAGATGCCGTCTCTACAGGGCAGAGCCCGTCTCCACGAGGGAGATCTCGGCTCCTGAGGGGAGACTCCGACTCCACAAGGGGGATCCCGACTGCTCAGGGCTACCCCGGCTCCCCAGCCCCGCCGTTCCCCATGGCCGTAGGGCGGCGCTCGCTCTCCAGCACCTCCCCGGCCCCTCAGACCGGCCGCCCCCAACCTCGGAGGAGGGTTGTGCGGGGGATTTATCTTGTTTCTATGTGACTTGTGCTTTCGATTTTGTTGATTTATTTCATTCGCTGTGGTATTTTTCCGTCGGGTTTTTATTCACAGGCTGCAGTTTCCCCCTCCTCCCCAGCGCGGCCGCGGCCCCTCGGGGAGCCTCCGGACTCTCCCTAGCAACGGCGTCCCGCGCGCGCCCCGCCCCGCCCCGCGAGTCTCGCGAGAGCCGGGCGCTGCCCCGGCCTCCTCTGTTGCGCGGGGGAGGCTCTCGCGAGAGGTGGCGGCGGGCGCCGGGCNTCGGCCGGCCGGGCCGGCGCCGGTTCACCTGCTACAGAGCCTTTAGAATCGGAAGGGGTCTGTGGAGATCTCCTAGTTCGACCCCCTCGCAGCGGCAGGGTCACGCGGAGCAGGTGGCACCGGAGCGCATCCAGGTGGGTTGGGAATGTCTCCTGAGGGGGAGGCTCCGGGAGCTCCCCGGCTGCTGCCGGCGGCCGCGTGCTGCAGCTTTCTCACCCCCAAAGCCCCGCAGACAGATTTGCCTGCCGCCCTGCCCCGACAGCTCTGGGGCGGGAGGTGTCACGAGCAGGCTGGGCATGGTTTAAATTCCTGGCCTAAATACGTATATTGTTTATTGGTAGCACCTGAAGCCGCTGTGAGGCCTGTACAGAAACAGTGGTGTTGCTCAGGACTGCCTGACAGCCGTCGTGTAATTCCTGAGCAGTCATTTACCCCCTCAAACGATTTCATGATGAGTTCAGTATCTGTATAATTTTCTCGATGTAACCATATTTTATTTGCAGGAAACATCAGCTGTTTGTATGATAAATCTGTCATAGTACAACGTAGAATGGTACAACGTGTTGCGGTTGCCTGTCGTTAGTGTTTTTCTTTAAGTTCATTTTTGTCTGTAGCTATTGTGTCTGCATCTTTTTTCTCTTTATCTCTGGTGCCATTCAGTGTGTCACTTTAGAACCCTTTTCTTTCAGAATTTGGATCCAGCTCCATCATAGACCTTTTCCAGGTTTGTTCCTGTCAATTGTCTGGCTTCTTTGTCCAGAGGAGTGGTTGAGCCTTTTATCTTTTTGTTCTTTATTGTTGGTTGCCTCTTACAAGTTCGAATACATGCTTAAAATCTGACTTCTCAGTAGCCTTTTGACTGTTGACACTGTTGTCCTTACTTTTGTTTGCCTGTATTCTCCATAAATCACCTTCAGTGATTCATTGAAAGAGTACTTAGCTCTGTTGTTGCTTCAGCTTTGTTGATCCTTTCCCTGGAAGATGTGCTCTTTCCCGCCTAGGTTTGCTATTGAATTAGGTGTCCCAGAGAAACAATTCCCATTATCAACCTCACACTATCCAGAGTTCATAACCTGAACGTTCACACTTGTTATCTTTTTTCTGAGCTAAAACGTGTCTCTGTATCAGTTACCTGGAATTCCTGTAGCTTGAACACAAGTACAGTCAAAAGGAACTGACTGGTTTGTTTTTTTTCTTTACTTTTTTTATCCCTTGCCCTGTAGCTACAGAAGACTGTTCCACTGTGTTTGGCAGGTCTGTCAATGTGTCTTGGGCTGGGTCTCTTGCAAAACATCGCAGAGATTTTCTTTTCCTATTAAAATGCAGATTGCCAAAAGCCTTTGAGTATTACCCCTTGATTTGTACCATTTCTGTCTCCAAAACTCATCATGCATCCTGCCTGTGCTCGTCGTTGCCCTCTGTGCAGATGGTGCTGTTTGAGGCTGCTCTTAGAAGTGTTTTCAGCACGTTTGTGTTTGTGTGTTAATGCCAGGGAACCCGGGGGTTCAAGAAAGACAACAAGCTAAAGCAGCTTTCATATCCCACATTAAATTCCTTCTTGAAGCCCACTTTTCCTTCTAGGCACAATTGTGTTTGAAAATGGTGAACAGCTGATGTGTGGATGACATTGTGTGTTAAATTAGTAACAGATGTCATCACTGTTGGGGTTTCTGTCACTTTGTTATAAACTGTGTGTTTTTGCAGCTTATGTGCTTCAGGCTGGGGGTGCATTGTCCTGTATTCATACACAAAAATCAGAACCTCATTCCATGCCAATTCCTTTCAGCACAGCTTTCCTTTAGCAATGATGCTTAAATCTTGGCCTGGTGCTGTTGCTTATCAATGAAAGTATGTATGTCTTTAAAATATGTATAAAAGCAGGAGCTAATTTAGAATTCATTTCAGGTGTGAAAATCTGTGTGTGAATTTTGTTGCTCGCTGAGATGTGTTGTCACTGCTGGGTACAGCCGTGGGTACAGGCCTTGCTTGTTGCTTCAAGAAATGTGGTTGCTGCTCTGGTGCCCTTCATCTCTCATCCCTGGTGCCAAGATGAAGCCCTGCATCTGTCTGCTCTCTGTGTGTGGAGGGCCTCAAGGGATGGAGCCAGTAGTAGTGGCAAGGAGTTGGTTCTGCTCCTTTTTCCTGCACTGATAGCCACGATTCTGCTTTTGGAGGGAGAAGTTGCTCCATTCATTGAGCTTTTTAGAGGTAGCTGGGCAGCTTTCACACACTGAGCCCCAATACAGAGGGGGAGCTGGGGGTCATGTGCCTCTTGCTTTTTAGGCTTCCAATGTCAGATAGCTGTTTTATCATCATGTTCCCTTTAGGAATTACAAAGTTAAAGCTTGAAGGATAGTCACTGGATATCTGTTGTTTGTGCTGCTATAGATAGGAGTATCAGCAGCTTCCTGTGACTGCTCAGTTTTTTCTTCCTTTTTTCTTTTTCCCACTTGCTCATTAAGAGGAGCTTCAGTCCTGACCTGCTATGTTAATGTTGAGCCTGTATTGCAAAGGGTGTCTCGTAGCTGTGTTTTAATCAGCGTCAGTTTGATAACATTTCTGTGATGATAATTTATAAAGCTATTTTATGTGGCTGCATTGTGACTGATGTCTGCACTAGTTTGCAAGAAACTCACTTGACAGGTATGGATTTCCATGGTATGTGGTGTTTGCATCATGAGCGTATGTCCTTTGAACTGTATTTCTTAATTAGGATGTAATGTCACCGTGCTTGCATTCCCAGTAAATCTGACTTGGAAGTTCCTTTTTGTTGTTGCTGCTTTTGTGCTTTGATGACTAGAGGCAGTGAACAGCAGACTGTCACCCCTTACAGAAAGTGTAAATATTTAATCTGAGTCTTGGAGTTTTTTTGTCACAACTAATGCCAAGTTTTGTCCTTGCTGGTGACTTGTCTCTTGGAGCTTCCCGATTATCCTGGTTTACCTTTCCAGTGCACTTCACTGAGGGGAGCAGGTTAGAGCAAGGAACTTCTGAAACCTGTCCTACTTTTGGAAATGCCTCTGACCAAAGCTCAGAGATGAGGAGATGCCTGAAGTATTAGGTGTGAGTTATTTGAATGTTGTCCTCAGTACTGACAGCCATCAGATCTTTGTTCTACTTGATGAGCTGGTGGCCAGAAGATATCTTGGCCCTCTGCCTCAGAATTTCAGGGTATCGTAATCCTCTTTTTTAGTAAGACTTCAGAGTTTTTCAGCTTACAGGTATTCTCAGCAATTACAGTGTGACTGGCTGGCTGGAAATGCATTGATGTTGGTTTTGATTAGCTTTACTTCTTTCCTGAAAGATTTCCAGAGAGCATTTTCCACCCCCTGCTAGCCTGCGGTACCTTGAAAAATGCAAGTCCTGCATCTCACGGAAGTGCATGTCCACTCCTGTCCAACACCTGGTGTCGTCTCATTCTTGCTTGATCTGCTGTGCACCCATTGTGCATTCTATTTTGTCATGGCACAGAACTGAATGTGCTTTAAGTATTATTTAAAATAATCTGTTCAACATCTATCACGAGTTAATGTATGATACATCCTTTCACAAGCTCTTCAAGTAGTGCTATAAACACATTAATTACTGCACTCTGCAATGTCTGGGGTGGCTCTATCACATCAACTTTTAGCTTCTCAAACCCACTGGGTCTTTACAATTCCCTTGTACTTCAGTAGCCTACAACTTTCATAAATTAGTGATGATTGTGGCTAGTTGATGTTAGCAAATCTTAAATGTTCTGGCTGCCTATGATGAAAGCTTTGAAAATTGAAAGCCTGTAAAGTCTGCTTCCTGATTTCCTATTATATGCTGTGATGTTTCTCTGGAGTATTTGCTTTCTGCAGAAGGGTCTGAAATCATTCTTTACACCTGGAGAATTGCTAATTGGCTAATTATTAGCTAATTACAATGTCAGCCACTTCGGCCAATATGCCAGTGTTGTGTGATCTACTGACAGTATTTGGATTTGATTCTTTATTTCATGTGCTCCCAGTGCCTTTTTGCCTTCACCGACATTTCAGATGTGGTTCCTTGTTTTCATGGAAGGCATTGGATAGTATTTGGGGCCAGGTACTCTTGCAGGGCTTTTTTGTTTTTGTTTTTTTCTTGCACACAAGGTCAGAATGTTCCTCAAAACATGCTTTGTTTATTGCCAGCAGTGTGAATCCATGCAAAAAAAAAACCACCAAAAAACAAACCACAGCTGAAACATTCTTCTCTACTGCAGGAAAAAGTGGGTTTACGAAAGTGTTTAAAAATTAATCAGGATGACTGGTTAGTTACTCCACAGAATTTAAACAGCATTTTCTAATTGAAAAAAAGAAACTATTTTCAACAGAGAAAAACAAAAGAGTTCCTTATTTGTAGTCTTAAAGGTTTGTTAAAATTGAGAAGTACATTTGTTTATGATCCGCACAAAAGCGCTATCAGCAGTGGTCAAGGAGAAAAAATTGTCTGTGTTACAGCAAATTGTTTTTTAGAGAAGTGTTAATTGCTGAGATCCTGTGGAGTGGAGGATGGAGGGAAGACTGTTTATAGTGTGACATGTTTGGAACTAAATGAGAAGTTTCACAAGATGTGGCTTTGGACACTTGGGATTGTTTCCCTTCTTTTCATAGTTGTGCTCTGGTTCCGAGTTGGGTGCCAGCCTGGCACTTCCTCAGTGACACTGCTGGGTTCCTCGTGTGCTGTAAGCTGGGAAAAGGGAATGCTGTTGCTCATGGGAAGCAGTTCCATTTGTTTCTGTCACCTATTGTTTGAAATGGCTTAAGCATGGAGCTGCATAGCAAAGCACACTGAGGAGCTGATCCTACTCTAAACAGGCTTTTTCTTTGAAGTGTGTGTGGACCTGCACCCTCCGGTTGAATTTTCATTATAAGAAAAATGGGGAAAAGGCAGAGAGTGTGAGACAGTTTAAGCAAGTGGCTTTAAATTTGCCCTTCAGCTGCAGTTCTCATAAAAACAGCTGCTTTTGAACATCTTTTGAGGACAAAAGCTGAATTCAAATATTGGCCTCTATGCAAAGAATCAGAACTGGGTATTGGGTTTCTGTTTCTCCTAAGGCACCTGCTTTGGTGTGTACCTGAGAGGGTAAGGTGTCTATAAAGCTCTTAGATGGTTTTAAAGGGAGGAGAGGGTTTGTGGAAAGAAGCAAAAGCTTGTAAAGAAATGTGTGGTGCTCCATGAGCCCTGAGCTGCTGTGGTGCTTTGGCAAAGCCTGGAATGGAAGCAGGGCCCAGCAGAGGCTGGAGCTGGGTGTGATGGCGCAGTGGGAGCTGTGGTGTCCCTGGGACATTGCTGCCCCTGCCTCTCCGTTCCCCACGGTGTTGTTGCCATGTGTAGCCAGGCTCGCTGTGTACCCTGCTGAACAGACTCGATCTAATGAGCACGGTTTGCTTCAACTCAGGATACAAAGTGTCTTTATTCTTGTATTGCTTGTGTACACGGTATTGCACCTCAGTTGGGAACGACTGCTCCTGAAGTAACTCCTGGCTAGATTTATGAGCCAGCCTTCTTTCCCCTTGTCTCCTTAATAATACTTTTTCTGTTCTGACATAGCTTGTAGGTTTCTCCTTGTTTCTCCTGATAGATATGTGTAGATCCCATAACTTTCTCTGTATAATATCCTCACACACACTGACTGTGCTTTGGTAACCTGAATTTCCAAGTAATACACAATGAAATGCTTATTGGGGCACCTTTTTTTTTTTTTTTTTCATGAGAAAGTTGAGTATATCCTGTAATTTTAAATAAAATGCTTTTTTCCTTTTTCTGACTCTATATGGACACCTGTAGGAGTCTTCCAATCAAAGTGCATTTAATTATAAAAACTGTAACAGGAAAAAGACCCAACCCTGTGGTGGAGACTGTATACTTTGTATTAAACCTGTTTTCTTGGGTGGAACTGAACATGAAGGCAAAACTTGGATGCAACCAACATTTTTAAGAAGTTTGTTCTCTTCTTCCCCTGTAATAAAAGCTTTGGGGTCTAAATTTAGCTAGGAGAATCTAAATTTGCCAGGAGAGCTATTCCATTTTCCATGACTTAAAGGACAGTTTATTTGAGAAGTAACTTTGTTTTAAGAGGTCTCAATTGCTTTGGGACTCACTTCCACATAGGATAAGTTTCACTGAATATAATACAAGAATATTAAGGGTGGGGTAAGGTAGAGATACAATGTTTCTACAATATGTAGCTTAAAATTTTAAAGAAACATTATAGATTTCCCATTACTTGAAAGGTTTATCTATCTGTAATTCAATTTTTTTCCAGATGCTGTGCAATCATCAGCTGCTCACTTCTGGCTACTTTATCATTTTTGTAACCAGGCCTCTCTGAACTATCCAACTCTATTGCCACAAGTGTCCCTTAGAGGTATGGTTGAACACCAATCTGTTGAGGTTGGCTGTCTTTGCTGACAGTCACAGGGTGGTTTCAGCTATGAAAGAATTTTAGAGGGAGTTGGACATAATATCAGACCCCACTTGAGCAAGGGTAGTTATTAAATCTATTTTCATTAAGTTTTGGTGACTTTTCTGCAAGAGTCAGTGAAACTGGACCACACTGAGTGTTTCTAAGGATTGCTGTTGATTCTGTTTTGGAGTGAGGACTCAGGCATAACTGTTAATTCCGTTTTCCTCTTGGTCAGCCATTCAAATTGTCAAACTGTTGGTCTCTGTTCTGCACTTGGGATCTTCCTTTGAATTAACTTTATACGTTTGAAAGAAAATCATGATGTGTTTGTCTTATGTTTTATAACCAGTGACTTTTCTGTTTGGACAGAGTGAACTTAATTGTTGCAAAATTGAACTTGCCTGCCAGCATTTACAGAACCATTTTTCTTAAAACAAAATACTCTTTCTAGTGCAGGTATCAGCAAAATGTATAAAATATTATTGTCATGCAATTTCTGCTTCAGTGTATCCTATTTTTCTGTAATCTGCATTTAAAAAATCAAAACCTAACAACGCTAAATTCTGCATGTCTGACTTTTTTTCCTGTGTGGCATTACTTAAAGGTAAACACTGCTCTCTTAATGTAGGTTGTGAGTGCTGCATGTGTGCTTTTCAGAGCAGTAGTGTGAGGAAGCTGGCAGTGGAATGGCAGGACGGCCTCATCCTTATGACAGTAACTCCAGTGATCCAGAGAATTGGGATCGGAAATTGCATAATAGACCTCGTAAACTTTGTAAACATTCAAGGTAGGTGCTGTGTCCCATCTATTGCATCTCAAAAACTACGCTGAAAGTCCATCTTAAAGGCCACTGTATCTGGTTGTGGCAAGTCCTGTCATAAACGTTGTAATTCTTCTTACAAGGAACGCTTCTTAATGATTTTAAAAGGTGTTTTCTGACCTGATTTGTCAGCTTCCCTAATCTGTGCTTAGATCTGTTTTGCCATGGGTTGCATTTTAGTCCTTTTTTTTTTTTAAAAAAAAAACAACCTAAATGCCTTGTGCATATCAAGACACCAGTTGAGTGACTAAATATATGAATTTTTTTGGGGTGCTTGCCAGGAGTTACATCCTTTAAATATGTGCAGCTTGTCCATGGCGAGAACTATTAGTTGCTTGCATGCAAGTATCACTCTCTGTAGCACTTTTTGTAAAGCTGTGTGTCATATCTTGCTTTTGCCTGCATCCCTCACAGTAAGAATGTTTTTTTAAATGCTTCTTGATGTGACAAAATGATTAAATTAATTAGTGTTTTTCCAGCGTACAGTGTTCAAAAATGAACTAAGCGAAGTGGTTAGTCACCTTGCAAATGTATGTGAAGAAGCATATTGCTGGAAAGATATTTAAGCATCCAAATAAGTGTGTATCTTTCAAGTACTTTGCCCTTTTAGAAGTGCTAAATATAACTGAAACATCTCTGTTAACGAGCTAAAATTGTTAGTTATTCAAGCTTTCCTACTGGCAAGATGATAGGAAAAGAGCTAAGGAGCATATTCAGTACCAGCAACTTATTTCACATTTTAGTTGTATAGATGCAGATAAACTGGACTCAAGTGTTGTCCCAAGTATTCTGTAGGCAATTAATATTGTGGGTTATTTTCCTGCCATTAATTCTTGAATAATTGTGAGAAATCCAAGAGGGCAGGCAGAAAGAATGCAGCAGTAATTAAAAGGCTCTCAGGGAGACCTACGTAATTAGAGGCCTGTGCTGTTAATAATGGAGTGGTTAACACAGAACCGAAGAGGGTGGCTGGTGCTACTGGTCGGGGTAGGTTTGTGGGGTGTAGCTTTGTACAGCTGATGTTTTTATTAAGGTGGTGGTGTCTGGGGGGCGGCTGATCCTGCTCCGTTTTTAGGATCCCAGTGTGGCACAGCCTCGGCAGTGACCAGTGTCCATAGGACAGGGCATTGTGTGGGAGTAAGAGCTGGGCAGTGCCCCGCAACGATCCCCTGCTGAGCCCAGTCCAGGTGGTTCATCTCTGGTCCCGTGCTGCCTCCCATGACAGGAGGTCTGGAATAAAACCCCAAACTGATACTGGGACAGAGGACCCGTGATGGGGCTGTTAGGAACTGAAAAGGGCTCGTTAGCAGCTGCCATCTGAGTGGTCTGACACGTGCAAACGCCCGCGTGCTCTCCGTGTGACCGAATTCAGGGTTTAACAGCAGCGAGCCAAGGACATGGGCTGTGTTTGTCACCTGTCAAGGACATGGCACCGAAAAGGGCACTGCCACAGCGGGGAGAGCGGGGAGCACAAGTCTTCAGCAACATCATGGGTCCAAAGGGCTCTTGGGTGGGCAGTGGAGTTACCGGAAGTCTGGTGTCAGCACTTCAGAATTGCCTCTAATCAGCATCTGCCCTGAAGATACAAAGGTACTAAATATCTTCTGAGACAGGGAAAACCCGAAGGTTAAACAATGAGTTCTTGATCAGTCACAGAAATTATGGTAATGAGTTGTAGTGAGCGGTCAAGTTGGTAATAAAGTGTGGTAGGGAAGCTGCAGCTGGGTAAATCCAGCCCAGAGGAACAGGACACATGTCTGACCATGTGTGGTCTGGGGTGGATTATCTATTTTAGGGAAATGTTTCAATAAAAAGCTGTGCAGCTTTCTGCAAAGATTATTTGATGCAGATAGGAGTTAACTCAAGGACATCCATGGCCTGTGCCTTTCAGAAAAGCTGCTGTTGATCATTTCATACCATCTGAATTTGAGGGTCACACACCAAAAGGTAGGAAATCTATGCCTCAAAGATAATTGCAGCTGTTGGAGATATTTCTGGCAAAACACAATTTGTTTCCAATGCTGAACAGCGTTTTTATGGAAATTTAACATGTATGCTAGGGATATAGTACTCAAGCTAACATCTGATCATTTTAATTTTTTTCCCCCAAATAAAGTGATTTTGGAAATCTTTGAGAATGAGAATCTAAATAATAGTTTGACATTGTAAGAGACACGTTGTAATAGAATAAGGGATAAATTAGGGATAAATATTTTGTAACCTTATTCCTTTGAGATACTTGATTACTTCAGAGAATCTAATTATTGGAAAATGGTGTACTTTATTCAAAAGCCTGAACAAAATAATTGGATTTTGTATGGCTGAATATAGACATATTACTATAGTTTCTGACTTAATTGACACTTTTTCCTCCAGACAATTGAAAGTCTATGTGAAAAATACGGTGTGAGGGGGAAAAATGCATTTGGAAGCATAAGTTGTTATAATATAACTAGAACTGTTAGGTTGAAAGGTTTGAGTACTCCAGTCTTGTTTGTCTTACTCAAAATACACCTTGTTATCATAAAGAAGAGAATACTTCTGGTTTGGAAAACATAATGGTGAAATAAGAGTTTTGTAATAAATAATTTCAACAAGGGAGTAATATAGGAGATAGATGCTTAGCTTATCACTTCTTGGTGCTTTGGAGTGTTTAATCCTCCAGCCTTAACATTCTTAAAATAGCTTAGATAATTTTCTTGACTCGTAGAAAACATAACCTAGAGCTGTGAGCAGCCCTGTGTGTAGGGCTTGTGTGACAGCAAGGAAAGCCATGGGTCTATTTGGGGCCAAGGACACCAAAGGGGAATGTATTGAATCCTTACACAGGTCAGCATTAAATCCTGTTCTGTCTAGTGTGGTGAGAGTCCAGTTTTTGAAACCTGCCAAGTTGTACTGTTGTTTTCTCTCCTCTTGTTTCTTACTTGTTCTGAGATGGGCAATGGAATGGAAAACTCAGAAGGGAGAGATGCAGAAAATAAGGACTAAAAATATAATGCATATGATCCCTGGTATAAATCTGCAGAGCCTGTCAGGATGAATTTATATGGTGTTAAAGATGACTAAATAATCATACAAACAGTCTTGTTTGTCTAAGCTATTACAGAAAATTCTTGAAGATGCTTTTTATTTAGGTACCTGAGTAAAATGGAAGAAAATGTTCAGGAACCGTATGTTGACTTTAGAGTGGTGAAGGTTCAAGTAAATGGTCTCTGAATTCTTATTTTCATTATTAGGTCTTGCTGTTCTGTACTTTTTATTCATTTTTTCATCAGTTATTAGCTTCCCACATGTAATTTCTCTGTAGTGTTGGAGGTTTTGTTGTTGGAAGATTTTAATTCTAATTCTCTTGCACTGAGTGCTTTTTCTAGAGTTGTGCTGACAAACCTTTGGCTTAAATTTGCCTCTTCCTTAAGATTTGTCCCGGATTTAATTTTCTAAATCTGCATCTGTTTTAGTCGCTTTTGACAGTTTCTTATTTGTTCATTCTGTTTAGATATTATTAGATCCAAAGTCTTGCTTGCACTGCTGCATTTATGAACAAAATGTGACTCTGCTTTGACTCTGTTGCCATGACTCTTGAATCATTGAAAATCTTCAATTGCTTTTTAAATCTTGTCTGTAGATGAGAAGTTATTGTGCAGACGCTAAATGCTGGGATTTTTCCCCCCAATATTATTCTTGCATGCTGGGAAGATGCATTCATGGGTTATGAATGGAAGTGCCACAATCCTCAGCGTTTTGTAAAGTGCATGAAGCATCCCAGAAGAGTCTCTTTCTCATCTGTGAGACGATATCAGAATGTATAATCTGTTTTCCACTGTGGGACAGGTTTTATTTTTCTTCCTATAAATTGGATTTCTGCAGTTGAACATTTTGCAGCATGGGGCAGGCCTGCACAAGGTATGGCATGAAAATAATGAGGCCTGCTTTTGCCATGGGCTCGGGTCACACTGTGCATCACCTGCTTTAAGCTCACTGCTAACATGCCTGCTCTTAATTGCAGCCTGGGACTGGCAGATCAAAATCTCCTCATCCAGGCTTGATAGGCACCAGGATGGAAAGCCCTCAGGAGAAACTGAGATGGGCTGGGAAGAGCTGTTCTTGGAATCTAGAAAAATGGGCTGCACTCAGTGATAACTCTCAAAACCACCAGTCTATTAATCTTTTGTAAGGTACCCAAGGTATAGTGAGTGATCTTAGAGTTGTGGAGAGTGGGGTTTTTATTTCCTTTTTAACATCCTTCATGTCTGAAATGACAGCTTATTGACACTGCTGAGAAGGGAAACTTAGCAACTGCCAGGGCAAAAGCGCACACTAAATCCTTCTGAAATTCTTCAGCACCCAAATTGCCTTTCCCAGATATTATCAGATATTATTTGTGGTGGACTCTGGCACATTTAATTAGGACATGGCACTTTAGAGTTGATTATGCTCAGAACTAGAATTTTTTGTGGACAACTTTTCATTGTTTGTACCTTTAATCTCTGAGAATAGAAGATTTAATGGCTACATACTGTTTCAGTGTTTGGACCCAGTTCTTTCAAATTTGAACTTCTGAAGCTGGATTTTAATAAATGGAGATACTTTGCAGTTCCAAGGAGGACAATACACTTCTGAGTTTCTTGAAGTTTGATTTTTACTTAACATCCGTGTTGAAAATGGAACAGAAATTGGTATATAAATAAAGGCAACCAGCGTTCTTTTATGAAGGTCTTGTGTTTGGGTAGCTTGGCAGAAGTCATAAGGTGTGAATGTGTTCCCTCCTAAAGGTTAAGTCCTTGCTGCTTTAAGCAATCCCTTTGGCAACTGAACACTCCACTCGTGAGATCTTTTCCTGAAATGGAACTGAATTACTAAGAAGTACATTACTCATGGTTGAGAGAACCCACTGAAGACCAGAATTATGTGAATATTAAAGAATTTTGAGGGTGGAAAGTGTTGACAGAGTTTCTGCTTCAAGCTGAAGGAAGATCCTGTAGCAGTCCCCAAATTAAGCAGTGAGAATTCTTTCTGAGGGCTTCCTTACGTGAAGCCCCAAGTTAAGCATGGCTCCTGCACTGGGTCTCTGTAAGATTTTGATGGATGCGTGTGCTGTCCTGAGGGGTGGTTTTGTGGGAGTTGGGAGATAATCTATTCATGGCATGTCCGTTCTATCTGACATAGGAGTAAAGAAGAAACACATCCTAATTCTGCTGTGGAGAAGAGACCCCATATAGGGAACCAGTGCACTTTTTCTTGCTGCTGGGGGACTGTTCTATTAGAAGCAAAGAATGCCTGAGAAAGGTTTTTCCAGCATGCTTTTCATGCAGCTTATTATAGCCATGTCTTCCTTGGCTTATTTTGAAGGGAAGAAAAGGCTTACAAGGCTGATGGTTATTCTTCCTGTGGGGCATGGGGAGGGTGCTTGTGTGAACCATCACATGACCCTAAAACCAGGAGAAAATTCACTGGTTCGGGTAATTGAAATTGTATGAGCAGAAATCTTCCTTCCATGTGTAAAGAGCTGGCTCTTCAGCCTGGAATGCCGATGTTCTCCTGACTTTCTAATCACAAGTCTCTTGTTTTTCCTACTGACTTCCCTCTTCATTACAGCAGTCATTTGCTAAACAGTCTTCATTTCTTCAGCTTGCATCATGTTTTAATTTCCACCCTACGACATCTTGATCGCTATTTATTGTAGGACTTACTTTTAAACTATTCCTCCAGTGTATTGTGACTCCTTTAAACAGCCTGCAGACATTCTAAAAAGAATCATTTAAATAAAGCTGTCTCATAGTGCCTAGTTATCCTACCGCCAAGAAATCTTTAGAAATTTTTACCGACTTGTGTATTAATTTGCTTTGTTGATTTTTGTGCTCGGTGGGCTCGACTTGTCATGCATTTGATGACCTATTGATGTGAAAATGCACACTGATTTCTGATCGGTAAATGTACTGATTAGTATAATTATATGCTAATGATGTTTAAGTTGTCACAAAGAATAGTAGATTTTTCCTAGCTTAGACTTGCTGGAAGAGGGATGCTTGTAGTTAAAAAATGGAGGTTGTGTTGTCTCTTTCTCAAAAGGCTCTTGCTGTACCTGCTTATGAACTCAGTGAAAGGTGAATTCATTTTAAATATTAATCCAGGCAGACTTTACAGGAACAAATGCACCGTCCCCTGAAACTCGCGTGGCTTTGCCTGTCTGGGCTGATCATTGCACACGCGAGAGCTGTGCCGGGGAAAGTTGCGGTAACCTTTTCTCGGCGGTGCGCGTGTGGCGGAGCCCGGGCGCCGGCAGGACCGAAATAGCTCCGCAGCTGGTCCGTGGCGCGGCGCGGCTCTGCCGCCCGGCCCTCCTCCCCCTGCCCGTCAGCCGCGGGGCCCAATGGCTGCGGCCGCCGGGGCCGGCCCGCCGAGCCTGCGGGGTCACACGTCAGCGGTGCACCACGCATGGCTGAGTCAGGCACGGCGAGGAGCAGAATCCTTTTCATATCCAGAGGGGCTCGCGGCTCTCAGCGCTTAATGGACTGGAGAGCTACAGTCGCTTATCCTGGAGGGGAAGATGATGGAGGAAAAAGTAAGGCTCGCTGATGGTGCAGTGAACTACTGAAGAAACGATGGAAATATCAAATATGCTGAACTTAACAAGTAATGCCAAAGGATGCTGATCTGGCTTTCAAAGCTGCCTTATTGGAAGGAACAGAATTCCTTTGTGCTCTGATTCCGAAATTGTTCCCATGCTTCTGTGTTTCCTCCCTGATAGACACAAGAGGAAGGTGCGTATTTATTAACAAGAATAATGTGTGGGCAATATTCAGGAGAAGGATGAGGAAAAGGAAAAGTACTGTCCTTTGTGTGCACAGGTCAATTGAAATGTCTGCTGACAAAGAACAAGCTTGAGGGGGAGGAAGAGGGGCATGAGCGCTGTCGTTGTGTAAGTCCTGGCAGGATGAGCAGAAGGGATTTCTTCTAAAGCCTCGGAGCATGGCAGCTGTAACTTAGTGTGTAGATAAAGCTCTATAGCCTGATTCTACAAGTGTTGATTATGGCAATCATCCTAGCAAAGGATGGATCTCAGTTTATATTTTAAGGAGAGTTGATATAAGTTTTAGAACATAGGGGAAGAAAGAGGTAGAAATCATTGTTAATATTCCACTGCTGTGTCCTTTTCATTTATTTAAGGTCTCAGGGTGGGTTTGGGAGTAATAATTGTGTTGGTTAAGCACCATAATTCTGTGTAGACAAGAGCTGGTTTTATGAAACAAGTATGTTTATTGGCAGTATTCAGCAGGATGCACATGGAGTTTTTATGTTGGAATACATGCTAATTGTTTTGGCAGTAGAATTAATTTGGTCTAATGACTTCTTTTAATAATTAGTAATATATTCAAGGCAATCTGTTGTTATGAATAAAGACAAACTGAAGCTCTCCTTCTACAGATGACTCCAAAGCATCATTAATTTGAAGAACATTTACATTTTTTAAAAACAGCTCTTCCCTTACTACAAAAATAGGAAGCATTACCAGTATGACAAGTTGCCATTTTGATGGTACTTTTTTTTTCTCCTTCACATCATATTAAATAGATTTGCTTAAATAAAACCTTGAGCTTATTTGGTTTTCCTCATGAGGCAGCTGCTTTTAAAGAAAATGCTTCATTCCCTTACAAAGACAGAGCTTCCTTCATCCCTGTCTGAGGGGGAAAATGATTTCTGTCACTGACTTGGAAGTTCTTGAATGGGTGTAGCGCACATGTTCCAATGTTCCTTTGGAGCCAGGGAAAAATGTGCATTGAATTTGTGAATATTGCCAAAATACATGAATATTCATGAAGTTGTTTGGTTGTTTTGGTTGGTTTATTTGGGGTTTATTTTTTTTTTTCCCTGTAGGAAAGTAATTGATGAAGCAAGATGTTTTTCCCTTTTATAAACTTTTACTAGGTGGTCTTACATATATGGGGCTTTTTCCAGCTTTAGTGAAAGAAGGAATGGGGGTTTAAAACTGTGTTTTCTTTGTTCTTTCCTCTCTTATGCTTTTAAATTAAATACAATGTGTCATTAGGCATGCAGGAGAAAATTCTGCTTAGGGGTTGGTGCTGTGCCTTATGGCTTCCACAGCCCAGAGTGCAGCTGGTGGTCATCAGCTGGGGAATCAATTGAAAGCTGACTTTGCAAACACTTCTTTTCAGGGTGAGATGGTCATTGTAGCTTCAGATCTCTCTTGAAGGCTTGAACCAAGGCTCTGTGCTGGCTCCACTGGGTGCTGTGGGCTGAGATTACAGGTGAATGCAGTGTGGCAGCCATGGCTTCCTGGTGCTTGGAACTCTCAGTGTTTCACTGCTGTTGAGAAGTCCTGGTGGTGTCTGGTCTGTGTGGTGCTTCTGTGGACCAGAAGAGCTCCTGTTTGCCTGTTCTCCAAATGGGGCAGCTCTGCTTTGGTCAGTCCCATGCCCACTGGTGTAGATACGTAGAAAGCTGCAACAACACAGCTGTGAAACTCCCCAGTGAATGCCAATTTGTCCTGCTTTCATCACTGGGGCCAGCTTTGTACTTAGTCCCTGACATTGCTGGTGTGCAGTGAAGGGTTTGTGCGTTCCCTGCAGAAACAACCTCTTGGCCCCACTGGCTTTGTTAGAGGGGAAAAAGAGGATGTGACCAACGAGTTCTTCTCTGAAATGAATCAGAATTACTTGGTAGTTCTGACGTCTTCATTTTTCTCTGAACACTTGCAACTTCTTCCAAAGCCTCTTTACAGGAAAATAGAAGTCACAGGTCTTCCTTCATATGTACTGGCCACAGATGTATCTCCTTTTTCAGAGTAACAATAGAGTAGCTCAATGACACAACTTTCCTAGTCGGGCATCGCAGGGTGATATCGCCAGTGCCTGTCTCTTCTGACATGCTAAGCTCCACCTCTGTATTTTCTCTTTGTTCAGATTTAAGCTCATGTTAGTCCTCTTGTTCATTGTAGAGCAAAGTCGTATTTAAGGGGTAGCATTGATCTGAGTGCTCGTGCTGTTGAACACATGGAACTTTAAGTTTGTCAGGTATATATCCAACAGATCAAAGAAATATTTTTTGTGACCTGTGACTCAACAATGATGAGATTTAAGATTGACATTTTAGGTGGCTGTTACTAAGATGGATGAAGATTCATGATTCAGCCAGTGCTGTCTCAAGCTAAACTGCTTGAATTCTCAAAAATCTTGCAATTTTTATTTGCATCTTGTGGCTGATAGATGATGGGTCAGTCTCACAGTTAGCATTAATCTGTGCATTAAAGGAGGAAAGTACAACATAAAAGCAAGCAAATGAGTGCTGTGGCCAGCTGCAATTTGAACAGCTCTTTGAAATTATTTACTAATCTGTCTGTTTCAGAACCAGTTGATTTACTATTCAAGGATCGTGTCCTCCTCCAGCTGGCAGCCTCTGCCTCTCCTAGTGTGGTGTGCTGAGCTGAATTGATGGCCCAGGCTCAGCAGGGATGGCCGTGGCTGGCAGCAGGAGCAGGACAGTTAATCCCTGAGCACTGCCCCTCTCCTCCAGGCTTGCTGGCTGCTGGCACCAAAGCAGAAGTAGCCCCATTTCCCATTCTGGGAGGTCGAGCCGTGCCTGACATGGTCCTTCCTTTGGGCACGGCTCAGGAGGAAGTGTGGTGCCAGCTGAGTCAGTGTTGCTTCCTGTAGCACCTGTTTTTATCAGCTCCTGGGAAGAGATTATTAACTAGAGTTTGCCTTGCTTCACTGGGAACTCTGAATCACTGCTTGGAGGGTAATGTGGCTTTAGATGGTTTTCTGGATTAAGAATCACATTTTAATTGCCTTCTCTGTTAAAGGGGAACATGTTTGCTCTGCCAAAGTGTCTGATAAGCCTGCATCCCATTACAGTGGTTCAGTTTCATTTTCTAGAGTGTTTCCCTTATTTAAAGCAAATAGAGCTCTTTAGTTACTGAGAAACAGTGAGTCATGCATTTTGATACTATAAAATGTGACACCTGCAAAACTCTGTTTTCTCACAGCATGGTTGGAAATGTTATCAGGTCTAGGATCAAAGCTGTGCTTCGACAGAGGCCTGATCACACGAGGCTTTATTGGGATTTGCAGAGATGTTGTGTCACCAGACTGCTATGTAGGTGTTTGAGTACTCCACATGTACACACCCCCTTTTGTGGCATCCTTGATTATACCATAGCATGCAGATATAAATGCACAGATGAGGTACAGAAGTTCTTTAAAAAAAAAAAGACTTTTTTTTTTAAGTTTAGCTGTAGTAGTAATTAATGTTGTCATGTTTAAACTGGTGTTAGACTTTGGTCTTGAGTTTGAGGCTGTAATCCGTATTTCTGATAATTTATGGGCATGTTTTTTATCTATTAAAATGATTAAATTATGTGTGTATGTATCTGTCTCAAACGAAATGTGCAAAGGTTTTCCTAAATTGTTGATGTTTTTGAAAGGGAGGTTTGCAGATCTCACTCTTGCGAACTTTTGCATGTTTCACTTTAAAAATAAAGAATTTACCTTTCTCTAATAGAGAGGTAAAACAAGTAAGGATACATGTTAGCCATGCTGAAATGTTATAAATCTTAATACCTGCAGAATTGCATTGGAAGTCCTCGGGAAATTTCCTTTTAGTGGAAGTGCTTGGATCATTATTCTTGGACTGTAAATCTGAGTGTTTTCAGCCAGAAGCAAGGCTTGCAGTTCTTTTCCCTTATTCGATAGACCTTTGGCTGACTCCACATCCCAAAGATGCATTTCTTACTGCAGCATATTTTAAGCTTGGCAGGAAACAGGATTGCAGTAGATTCCCTCTGCACCAAACTTGTGCTGTGTTGACAGGAGATCCTGCCCTCGTTCAGGAGGGGGTGGGGAGAGGGTACATTTCTGATTCCTTGCATTGTGCTAAACACTCACTTATCACGGCCTTTTTGTTCTCTAAGCTCCTCTTCTTATCAATCACTGAAACCCGAAACTGCAACATCTCATGCTAATGGAATATCCTTGATTTTTTTTTTTTTTTTGGTCATTACTTCTAAGTAACCTAAAAAGAGGACACTGCTCAATCTGCTTGTCCAGTGAATGCTTTGTATTTGTTTTGCTTGTCTTAGCTAGGTCATCATTCTTACCTCTCTGTGTTCTCCTACAGCATTCCTGCAGTCATTATTTCAGGTCTCTTAGTAGGTGTTACGGGATTTGCAGGCTGCAAGCAAGTGGGGCATTGAGGTTCCTCTGGGAAATTCTGGCTCTGCTTTGTCTGTCAGACCTTGTAGCTGTGCAGGTGTCTGTCTGGGTTATCTGCTACCTGAGGCTTTGGGAATTTCTTCAGTAAAACCCATAAATAAGGAATGTTGTCATGCCCTCACTTGAAAGGTAAATAGCAAAGGAACTGCTTTAGGAATTCTGGTGAGGTGCAAGGACACAGACATGTCTGTGCTGTCCAGACATAAATTTTTCTCTTTTAAAGAGTATAAATAGAAGATAGGAGGATTTTTGGTAAATTCAACAAAACTGGCTGGTTTTGTTGGTTGGTTTAATAATTGCAAAATGTAATTGATATCTTAAATTGAGTAATTAACTTAATCACAGTCTAAAACATCTTAAACTATTATATTAAAATTTGCTGGTTTGGAACGAATATCCTGGTTGTTACTGACAGTCTGGTAGGTCTTGGCTTTGATAGTATAGTTCATGCTTGCTGCCTGGGTTGTGGTAACTTACTATTGTTCTTTTTAAGAATATGTGAAAATTTAAAACAGAATGTGCAGAAATAAGCTCCTGGCTGGTGTGTCTTGATCCCTTAGTTTAAGGCTGACTACCTTTGCAAAGGGCAAGCTGCAGAAAAGTGTGAAGTCAGCCTGTGGTCTGAGAAGGGTTTGCCAAAATAGGTTTCATTGGAAAAAAATGATGCCCAACTTCTAATTTCATTGTTTGATTAGAACATTTAATTTAACAGTAAGAATCAAAATAAAATGCTCATTTGTATTTGACACACCCGTTCTGGAAGAGATTTGTGGGAATGCAGGTTCACAGGCAGGCTCAGCTGATCAGGTGCTGTCTCTGTAGATCACAAACAGGTAATTCCTGCTGTCTACTTAATGTTCCAAGTAATTGTTCCTGTTCGTAAATATAAACATGAGTACAAGAAAGAAAATGGAGCTGGATAATCGTAATCTTGGAAACATGTCTATGGGGTGTGAATGCCTTGAAAATTTAGATGTGTAATGTCCCTGAGATTTTGAAATGCTGAACATTTCAATTATTTCTGTTTTCAGCACCTCATCCCGCGTTGCTAAAGGAATAGAGTACACCAAAATGAGCCTCCATGGTGCAAGTGGTGGACACGAGAGATCCAGGGACAGGCGCAGATCAAGTGACAGATCTCGTGACTCATCCCATGAAAGAGCAGAATCTCAGCTCACTCCATGCATCAGGAATGTCACTTCACCAACAAGACAGTATCATTCTGGTGTGTGCAGATCTCTGCCATTTCAGGATTAAAATTCTCTAAACTTGAGTACCATTTTGTTAAATGCAATAAAAAGCATTATTTGCTGATGACACAACGTACCCATTTCTTACATGTGCCCTGGGCTGGGAATACCCTTCTTTGATAGGCTGTAACTTTGCTTTCAGTCTGCAGTGTGTATTCCTACATGGTGCCCTTATTTAGTTCAAAGCACAAGAGCAATCTAATTTTGCTAAGATAATGGAATAAACACTTCCCCTTTACTGTGTAGGGTCTAGGTATTTGGAAATAGAGGAAAAAGGGATTTTTTTTAAGTGACAAAGTATGGGGTTTTTTCTTTAAGCTATAGCATCAGCTGTGATGCAATAGCTTCTGTATCGTGTTGAGTTCCTTTTTCAGTACTAGAATAGTAAATTTTCTTTGTAAAGACTTTGGGAGAAGGTGAGGTGGCTTTGATGTCTACGTGATACAAACTTCAGAATTTGATAAATAGGCAGTTATTTTTGAAGGTTTCTTTAACCAGAATAGATTTAACCAAAATAATTTCTACTTTTCAAATTGATGTGCTTTGTGCCTGGAAAGACACCAGCTGCATACGACTCATGTACATCTCTAATCTGCTGTTTCTTCTCCTTCCACCTCATGACCACTAAAGATCGTGAGAAGGATCACAGTTCATCTCGGCCCAGCAGCCCCCGGCCCCAGAAGACGTCCCCGAATGGTTCTGTTGTGAGCATGGGCACCAGCAGCAGGAACAGCAGCCAGTCAAGCTCAGATGGCAGCTGCAAGGCTGGTGGGGAAATGGTGTTTGTGTATGAAAATGGCAAAGAGGGAGCTCGGAATGTCAGAACTTCCGAACGAGTAACGCTCATCGTGGACAACACCAGATTTGTTGTGGATCCTTCCATCTTCACTGCACAACCTAATACAATGTTGGGCAGGTTTGTGTCTTTTTTTGGGTTTGGCTTTTTTCCTTAGTCCCCAACTGTTATAGAGAGGCATAAATACTTTGTGGATATTTAAACTGTTTAAATAGCTGTTGGACTCGTATTGCTGCAGCTGATCTTGCTAATGTTTAGTATTACCAGTTTGCAAATGTCTTTTAGTAAAAATCAGATGCAAGTTCTCCTCTGGTTTTGGCAGGGAGGCCAAGAGATGTCTATTACCTCGAGATGACAGCTGATAAATAAATTAACATTTCATGATGTTCCCATTTCTTTGTCTTCCTGGGCATTGCTTTTGTGTTCAGTCTGCCTCATTTTTCCTAGTTTTTAAAGCTAAGTGCTTCATTAAACAAAGTGACATAGTGAACGTAGACAGTCTCTTTTAAAACAGCAAGGAAGAAAACCTTGAAGGAATTTATTTTGTTTAGTGGGTGTGCCTTGACAACATTCAAGCTCAGCCCATTTGTCTTCTGAAATGTCAGATAATCAGTGTAACAACCCTGAACCACTCAGCAGGAAGACTGAATGCTCAAAATGATCACTTGAATGCCAGTCCACGATATGTGTGTAATGTTTTCTGCAGAAACTATAATGAGCAACATATTTAACAAGTTTGCTTGGTGGGAAAAGATTCAATACTTGACTTGCTCAAATTCTGGTTGGTTTTGCCTTGTCCAAACACAGAGGGCACCACTTAAAATCTTGCATCAGGAAAGAAAAGAAATGAGGGTTTTCTCTGTGTCACTTTGGATTTGGCTTTTTCATTAAAATATGGCTGTTTCTCAGCACACAAGGATATAATCATATTTAAAATACATATATATATAAATCTCTTTGCCATGGTACAGGTAATAAATGTGATTAAACAATTTCTGCTCTGTTTAAATCACCGCAGTGTGGGATAAATAGTACCTTGGATCCCTGGTTTGAGGAAAGCTGGGTGAGTCACAGAGAAGGCAAAAAATGCTTCTCTGTCTAAACTGTCAAAGGAAATAAATGGAAGTAAGAACCAATAGAATTAAATAATTTATTTAAAGCACTTGTATATTAAACAATACATGCACACATGTAAATATCCAGACAGACTGGAAGTGTATCAGCTGAAATAAAGCAATGAAACAGTTTCCTTTTCCATGCCCAGCCTCAGAGTAAGTGGTGGTGCCTAATGCACTGGATTTTTTGTGCATGTGGGATGCTGAGTTATTCTCCCTTTGGGACTGGTTCAAGGAACAAGCTTATTTTATCTTCTGCTAATTGAAAAGTAGGTTAATAAAGATACGGAAATACCACTCTAACACGCAGGTTATTTATAAACCCACTTTCCCTCAATGTCAGTCTGCAGGACACTAAGCAGGAACAGCTTGGGAGGTAAAAGTAACTATAATAAGAATGTATTATTTGCCTTAAGCCTCTATCCTGTTAGACTGCCTTTTCCTAAGTATTATTTCTTGTCCTGAAGAGTGGTCAGAAAAGACATGTCAGATCATTAAGTGAAAAACATAAACCAAACTGAACAGAATGCACTGCTTTTTCCCTGCAGTTTCTGTACAATTTTTTGCATTTTTCTTATTTACAAACAGGAAAACCATAGTAAGGAATTCTAACCCAAATTACTTTGATTCTTGAGCAGGATGTTTGGATCAGGCAGAGAACACAACTTTACACGTCCCAATGAAAAAGGAGAGTATGAAGTTGCTGAAGGAATTGGTTCCACTGTGTTTCGTGCTATTCTGGTGAGTTTTCAGGGGCAATTACTGTTAGGACAAGCACTATTAAGAAGTAAAACTTCCTGGTTTAACCTAACTTGCATATCTAGATTTTGTGGATGGCGTAGATACTGCTCTTTGCTGTGGTAGAGGGGGGAAAATGCTTGATATGAACCCCCTTTTCCTAGACATGAGCATGTGACAATCAGGGAGAGGGTAAGTACACATGAAAGAAACCAAAGATTATTTCCTCACAGAAATTAGTTGACCTTTTCCTATGCATTTAGTTCACCAAATTCAGGTGTATTCTGCCCTTCTAGAACAGAAATTAGGTGAAACAGAAGTTCACTTAACAGAAGTTAACTTCCTGCAGCTAACAGGAGTAAAGCAAACTTCAGTCTGAGATGGAAATGGCCCCTTACGTTTTTCATATCCACACGAGGAGGTAGAGCTGCTGTACTGCTTTGTCAGCAGACTTGGAATGGGAAGAGCTCAGTGAGGTATAGATAAAAGACAGCAAAACTATCAGTATTAATAGTTGTCACTTAAATAACCATTTCAGTCAGAACTCACTGCTCTGAATGCAGCTCTGAAAACTGATAAATTTGAGGACAGGAAGATTCACAAAGTTTAACATTTGTTGCTATCTTACATTTTGGGGCTTTCTTTGTGGAGAAAGTATCATAAATGAAATGATGAAATGTTTCTGTTGGTGAGTATTGTGCATTGTGTTTTTTCTTGGTGCATTCCTGCAGGATTACTACAAGACTGGTGTGATACGCTGTCCTGATGGGATATCTATTCCTGAATTGAGAGAAGCATGTGACTATCTCTGTATCTCCTTTGAGTATAGCACTATAAAATGCAGAGATCTGAGTAAGTACAGAGTTTATTAAAATAATTTGAATTATACCAGTTGATTTAAGTAAGTGTGTGTGTTAATTCTAAATCATATCCTTTATTGAGATAAAGAAGATGGCTGGCACTACATGAATGAAATCCATCCCTTTTTGTCTCTTATGTAATAAAGCCCTAAAACCAATGGATTTATGTTCTTTGAGAAATAACATCTAGTATTTCAGTATCTGATTCTCTGCTGTGGTGACCCTGTGGAATACTTAACTCTCTGGTTGCATGAACAGAACAGATACAGTAACATTCAGTGGTACCTTTTTTTTGCAGAGGGCAGGGAGGATGATTTTCTCAGCTCCTTGCTTAGGAGAATGAGGCTGTCTCCCTCTTGGAAGTAGCACAGCTTTGCTGGTGGAGTGGGGTGCTCCAGGGTTCCCAGCATGTGCTGTTTCCTCCAGCTCCCTCATTCCTGAGCACAGCCTGAGCACAGCCCAAGTCTTGCCTGTGCCTCTGGTGCCTGTGCTCTCCCTGTGTGTGCAGTGCAGGGCCAGCCTGTGGCATTCCTGCTGGGAATGCTGTGCAGGACACCTGTGCCTTCCCCAGCAGGGCCACCCACCCTGCCGCACGCCCGGAGCTCTCTGTCCTTAGAGGGATTTAGCAGCTCCTGCCGTGAGGGCTTTGAGAAGCTTTGGATTTAAGCTACTGCTTATGAAACGTGGGCTGTGTGCTCTGCTCTTCCAGCAACTGGCTTAAATCATGTTTCTTTTAGGAAAACTGAGAGCAGTCCTGCACAATTACCCACTGTTTAGCAGTAGTAAAATGTGAAGGAGGTCTCAAAGTCACTCCTGTCTGCCCAACACCGCGTTAGTATCTGCAGGACAGGCCTGTTAGTTTCAGCTTCTGGTAAATACTCAAATAAGGTCTGAACTTATATAAGCTCATTGACTACGTGTCTTTACACCTGTCTGCAGTAATACCACAAGATAAACAGATCTTCTGTTTCTTAGTGCTGCCTTCACCTCTTTACCAAGCTCTCAAATGTGCCTATGCTTAAAATTTTCTTCTAGGCGCTCTCATGCATGAATTGTCAAATGACGGTGCTCGCAAGCAATTCGAATTTTACCTGGAAGAAATGATTCTCCCATTAATGGTAGCCAGTGCCCAAAGTGGGGAGAGGGAGTGCCACATCGTTGTGCTGACAGATGATGATGTTGTTGACTGGGATGAAGAGTATCCCCCACAAATGGGAGAGGAGTATTCACAAAGTAAGTTTATCCTCATTGTTCCCACCAAGCCATGCCATGGTAGAGGTAGCAGTGAAAGTGCTGATTTTGTACAGAAGCACCATTAGCAAAGTCTTTACAACATCCCTAATGCCTCACAAAATAAAAACCTCTTAGTTTGGGTAGTTCTGCTGAATACTTTATTTCACAGAAGCATATGTTGCTTGTTATGTTCAAATCTAATTAAAAAGAGAAGCTAATTTTTATTATTGCGCTCTTGTCAGCTAGTGAGGAGAAAAAAAATACTTCTGCACAAAGAGCTTGAGGAGCAAAATGGGTAGGAGTCATGTTTACTGTGGGAGAACAACTAGAAGCTTTTTTTGGGAAAAAAACAAGTGTTGTTATTTTTGGAGTATTTCAGTTGTGTGTATGATGTGTTTAAGCACCTGTAAATGGACTCTACTTCCCAGCAAGATGTGCAACCAACCCATTCCCCTGTCTTCAGCCGTTTTTCTCAAGAGTTCTTGAGTCTCTCCCCCTCTTCTAAATAGAAATACTGGAGTAAAGCAGAAGAGTGGAAAAGATAAACCTTTGTGTTTTAAGGCTAGAAGGTTAGTATTTGAATATGGGGTTTTTTTTCTCATTAAAATGTATTTTTAGTTATTTACAGCACAAAGTTGTATAGATTCTTCAAATACATTGAAAATAGAGACGTGGCCAAATCAGTTCTGAAGGAAAGGGGGCTCAAGAAGATCCGCCTGGGCATTGAAGGTAAGGGAAGCATTGCTTGTACTCCCACTCTTGGGGCTTCAGGGTCTGCTGCACTTGTCTGCTTTGTGGTTTTCTCTGTAGCTGGAAAAGCACGGGGTTGGTGTTGTCTTTCCTACTGAGGCTGGGGGACAGAATGGCCAGAGGGGGAATGGTACCCAATGAGCAACAGGCTCCAGGCTGGTGTCCAAGCTGTGTCTGGCAGCTGGGCTCTGTGCAGACGACTTAGGTGGTTTCTACTGACTTCATGACCTGCATCTCATGCCCTGTGCCCTTCAGTTTCCACACAAAATCTTCTCTGTGCTTTGTCTGAAGTAACAGTGCATTTGTTGAGCTTTGGATATTGTGTTCTTGGATTGGTATCCTTTTCAAGGTGTGAAATGAAAAATGTCATGTTAAGTGGCAGGCAAACATTTTCTTTCAGGAAATACAGAACTCTCCAGTGGATCAGTGAAGTGCAAAGAAATCCTGATCTGTGAAATAAGCATCTTGCTATCCTCCAGTCAGGAGGCTGGTCTGTAACATCTCACTGAGTAGTCTGATTTTTATAGTGAATGTAAGAACTGGGTTTCTTTGCATTACATTTTTCTTCTGATTGTTGACCCAGATATTTTAGAATACTGCCTTTATAATTAGCAGGATTTCTATCATTTACTCACCAAGTTGTCATAGTTACATTTGTAATTTGCCAAGAAAAGGCAAATGCTTTTAACTGGCTGTGAACTCTAAAATAACTAATTTCAGCTGAACAAGGTGGGAGCTGTTCAGCTAAACAAGAACTGGCCCTGCCTGTAATGCTGGCTAATACCAGATTATTTCTGCTGGCATTTCTTGGTTTGGACAAGGAACAACTGTGGCATCAAACTGCAATGCTGATGCCCTGTAGTCCTGTGTAAAATGGACATTATTGTTGGGACACAGGGCAGAGGTGACTTGAACACAGCATAACCATCTGTGCTGGCAGTGCCAGTGGGTGATGCTGTGCTTCCTGTGTCCCAGCAGTGCTGATGGAGCTGTGCTGTGTACCAGCAGTGCTGATGGAGCTGTGCTGTGTCCCAGCAGTGCTGATGGAGCTGTGCTGTGTACAGGCAGCGCTGGTGGAGCTGTGCTCTGTGTCCCAGCAGTGCTGATGGAGCTGTGCTGTGTCCCAGCAGTGCTGATGGAGCTGTGCTGTGTCCAGGCAGTGCTGATGGAGCTGTGCTGTGTACAGGCAGTGCTGATGGAGCTGTGCTTCTGCCTTTGCCAGGTTACCCCACGTACAAGGAGAAGGTGAAGAAGCGGCCGGGCGGGCGGCCGGAGGTGATTTACAACTACGTGCAGAGGCCGTTCATCCGCATGTCGTGGGAGAAGGAGGAAGGGAAGAGCCGGCACGTTGATTTCCAGTGTGTGAAGAGCAAATCCATCACCAACCTGGCGGCAGCAGCAGCAGACATCCCCCAGGACCAGCTGGTGGTGATGCACCCCACGCCGCAGGTGGACGAGCTGGACATCCTGCCCATGCACCCCGCCCCCAGCAACAGCGAGCTGGAGGCCGAGGGCCAGAACCCCCCGCTCTGATCCCGCTGCCCCCACCACAAGCATGCTCCTTACAGTGACTGTACTCAGCTCATACCACACTGCGATGCCAGTTTTTCCATTGTGTACCGGTGTTTAGGATATTGCAGTAGGGACCTTGGCACGGCCCCAAGGGATGCCTGGTTGCTCTGGGAAGAGTGCAGCTCCAGCACTGGGCTCGGTGACGTACGTGTCTGTGTTTACCAGTAGGTTTGTGACGTTGGTGACTCGTGAGCTGGCCTGGCCCCGCTCCGCGGCCCTCGCGTGCCGGGAACACTGTCGTGACACGGGGTTAGGAAGCAGAGTGGGAATTGATAGTAGCACTTTACAGATGGTTGAGAAATGGAATTTGAAGCCATTTTTTATAAATGTATTGCACAATACTAACAAAGTGCTTCTATCAAAGGTATTAACTGTACATAGTTTTGCTCTGAATAGATCGACCCTTTTAAAGTTATTGTATATGGTTGAGCACAAAACTACTTACTCCTGGGTTTTTGGATTGAGGACGTGATTCAATGACCCATGTAACATCTTGTTCAAGTTCTTCAGTGAATTTTTTCACTTGTTTGCAGCGTGAGCCATGTTCAAAAATTGTGAACAACTGATAGGGGCTTTATCTTAAATTTTGCCTTACCTTAAGCTGTTCACAAATATTTATTTAATACATTTTTCATAAGTGTCATGAAATAGGAAAATGCAAATGGTTCATTCTTCATTTATTAATGATTGTAAACAAGTTTTTCATGCAAATAAAGTTTCCATTATTTTAATGGGCTTGAATTATCTGTGTATTATGAATTTTGCAAGTAGTTGCTTTTCTTTCCTCAGGGGAAAGATGGTTAATATTAAGTGAAAAACAAGTATTTTTAAAGATAATCAGCCTATTTCCACCCACGTGCCTGTTGTGCTTTTCTCAGGATAAACCTGGATCTAGAAGTAAGTAATAATAGCCTCCCTGGGAAGCTTCTGTCATGACAAAGTGGTGTAAGTGGATGTAAGGCACTGGTTTTCTCCCTTTTCCCCAAGGCTAAAGAAATGATAAATACCAAGTGCTTCTAGCATGCACCTTCAGCAGGGTTTTATCAAATTTATTTATCAAAGTAAATGCTCCATCGTAGAACAAGGGAAACATTTATTTTAAAAATATTTAACTGTCTAATACATTACACTTTAACAATATTTATAGTAAAGGATTCTTACAAGAAAGAATAAACAGCTTTATGGTACAATTAGTATAAGAAATATCCACATGGGGACTGTTTTGCAGTGTAAAAACACACCATACATCTGAAATGGTCATTTGCATATAAAAGCTACCACTGATGCCAGTGAGTTGCACAGTGATTTAAAAAAAATTTCAAACAACAGAATCCAAAATATACAAGTATTGCAAGCTATACACAGCTAACCAAATCAACACAGAACACTGTAGCAGGTTATTCCACTTTGTCTGAAGTTACACATGGTAGGATGAGTTGCATTCTGACACAGCTTTTATGAAATTCCTACATAAAAGCCTCTCAGTCCCACGAGGTTCACAGACTGCAGAGCTCCACCAGTAAATGCACTTGGAGAGGGGGTGTGGGGTGCATCATTTACAGGGGCCAGGGCAGGTCGCTGAAGTCCACGGGGCCGCCGAGCCCCGCGTCGGCCTCCAGCAGGCTCATGATGACCGCCATGGCCGCCTCGTCGTTGCTGGGGCTGCTGGAGCCCTGCTCCGTGTCGATCATGTCGATGCCGATGTGGGAGTTCTCCCCTGCAAGGGAACGCAGCGCCGGCCGGCGCGTCAGCATGGCTGCCCCCGGGGATGGCTCAGCTGGGGAATAGCGAGGGGTGCCAGGCCCAGGCTGCGGCGCCAGGGACAGCCCCGGTACCAGGGTGTCAGGGGAGGGACACTGGGGCACCTCAGGGACAGCCTGAGAGCCAGGCTTCAAACACAACACCTCACCAGCATCTGCGAGAGAGCAGGCGAGGAGCTGAGCTAACTCACCCTGACTGGGCAAGGGAAAAGAGGCTTCCAAGCACTACCTAAGCACAAAGTAAGTTTACAAAACAGGCTGCCAGGTGCCTCTCTGGACACTCAGAGTGGTTGTTGTGGGGTTTGTGCCACATCTGGAGCCTACAGCTGGTAAAAGCAAGCTACTGCTAAAACCAACCATCGTGGTACAGTGTCCATGTGCGTTCAGGGGTATTGAGGATGTTCACGTGTGACTTCACTTACCCAGGATAGAGGAGTTGTCAGAATAGGGATACCCAGAACTATCCTGGATTTGCCCAGACAGCAGCCCAGCTGAAGAAATGTCTGGAGTGCCACCATTCAAGATCTTGAAAGACAAAACAGAAACTATTAAGCAGCATGAAATGGTGCATTAAGTCTTAAACTGTCCTAAACTGGGATTTTTAATATAAAGTAGACGGACTTCCCAAAAACCCTTGTGATTTATTAACAAACACTCTTCTAAACAAAGAGAAATAATCAAGGCAGTGCTGAAAACACCCAATCCTCCACCTGTTTTTTCCTTTTTGCCATTCCAGCAGCCCCTATTCATGCATTCATGCTGAATACTGTAGGGCAGAAGCAGCAAGAATAACTACTACTAGAATTAAAACTCCAAGTTGGAACAGTTACATCTCAAGAACAAAGAGAGCTGGGAGTAGACAGAAATATTGACTGTCTGCTCCAGTACAAGCGATTCTTACGTGTAGTCATCATAATTTCTGAGAAAAAAAGGTTAAGTAAGTCTGAAGCAGTGCATAAGGATCTGGATAAGTGTTCTTCTTGCTTTGGATAAAACTTCCATAAGCATTTGGAGATTGCTGGAAGCAGCCAGAACAAGTGTTCAGGTGGCTCAGTGCAGGTAATGGCACCTGAGTGCTACTCAAGCAGTCGCAGAGCGAGGCAGGTGCACGGTGATGACTTCAAAATACCCTCTCAGCGCCCAGGAAAGCACCGAATTGTCCTGGTTTGTGCTACAGCAGCCCTGCAGCACAGCGGCTGGGACTCACTGAGGCACAGCCAGTGCTCCCGTGCCAGCACTTCCAGCGTTCACCAGCACGGGGTGTTAGAGAGTTTTTGGAGGGTGGAGAGAGAGAGCTGTTCCTCGCAGCTCTGCTGAAAAACTACAGCCTAGAGGGCAGGTGGATTTCAAACGCTGCTGCTGTTTGGGACCTGCTGCTCTCTGCCCTTCAGGCAGTGCTGTACAGGGGCTGTGACCACTGCAGCACGTTGGCTCAGTCACACCTGTCCAGCCCAGCAGCCAGGAGTTGCTCCCACAAGCAAATCCCGCCTCCCTTGCCATGACTGGCCCCAGACTGTGGGGGAAGCTTGTTCTCACCTTCTTCCCTCCCGGCGAGGATGTGTCGGGCGGGGGGGTGCTGGTGATGTTCAGGGGACTTGAGCCACAGCTGGAAGGTGAGGATCCTCTTATCCTAAAACATGCATGAAACAGGGCATGGATTTACAAGCAACTCAGAGACCCGGAGTTTCAAATGCTGACTTCAGTATCAGATTCCATAAGGTGCTGAAAGCATGAGCTTCCTTTTTGTAGTTTCTTCCCTTCTTCAGTATTCCTCAAACCAGCACGAGCGGCATTGTGTGTAAATCCAGCCTGCTTGGTCTGCAAGCTTTACCTCCTCCCTGTTTCTGTTCCCAGTCAGTCTTCACAGAATCAGAAGGAAAAGGTCCTGGCTGCTAAGGAAAGCCTCATTTTCGTGTATTTTACTTCAATTTCCACCAGCTAAAGAATTCCAGTTGCCTCAGTCACATAACCCAGACTCCTCTAGTGAGCTTCTGCTACAGAAGTACTCTGGACACTGGATTGTTTTTAACTGCTCAGAGCCACATTGTTCACTTCCATTTTCCACAGCTTGATCAAACATCTTTAATAATGAATAATGTATTGACTGTAGAACCAACAAATCTCTAGCCCAAAGGGAGGAGGGGTAGTTACAGAGAAAAGCAATGGAAATGGGAATCTTCTCCTTGGCAGAGTTCCCCTGGGAAAGCTGAACAGAAGGCAGCTTTGGAAAATAGTAACAGCTGCTGTAAAAGGACTGGAACTCACCCAGGGTCTGAACTGAAATGCAAACATGGGTGGTAACTGCACTACTACACTCACTTGGCTAATTAAGTGTTTTACAGCTACTGAAAGGGATGGTTAAGCTTCAAAGTATTGGTTCAGCCTTGGTTTCTTTTCTTTTGCTCTTTCCCCTTTTTCCTATTCCTACAGCAAGGAACAGAGCCTTAGGGATAGGTCTGCGGTTGCCTTAAGTGAGGATGGAGGGAGTCTCCTGCCTGCCGCAGGAACAGAACTATGGGAAACAGACTGAATGTGTTCCTGGACTGCAGCTCTGTCTGGTTTAATTACTACCACTAAACATCTGCTGGGTGAGACCACTTTTATAGGACAGGGAACACAGTTGCCAAGAGGAAATCCACGAAGAACAGGGATTTTTAGCCAACAGAAATTAAGTGGTACCCACTGAAAGCAGCTGTGGATCCCTGCAGCCCCTTAGTGACCCAGCCCCACATCCTGAGTGCCATGGGAAGGCCCCAGCATTGTGTCCTTGCTCCACGAGCTGCAGGGGAACTGCACAAGCTCATCAGGCACATCTAACAACTCCAAAAGCATCTGAGTGAATGGACTGCACGAAAACAAACACTGCTGTTTCGGCACACAGTCAACAGCTTTGGCATTTGGGGGTTGTGCCACTCACAGCCTCAAGTCACTGGGAAAAGAACAGTCTGGAATGGATTTGTTTCTAGTTAGCTGCTCTTTTAAACTCCTGTTTCTGGTAAACAGGTCGTCATCATCACCACTGCAAAAAAGTTCCAGTATCAGTCTTTTGCAACAGCAAGCTGGAAGGCTGTAACTCTGGGCTTTCATTGTGCGGTTTGACTGCCTCAGGGACACTGAGCAGGAAGCTGCAGCTGTCTGTGAAATACAGTTGGGTCATTCCTTATTCAGCTTGAGTGAATTGTTCTTTAAGAGGAAATTAAGGAACTCTAATACCTCTTAAAGAACAATAATAAAACAACTTCACACCATTTTCTCTCACCTGTGAATCTCCATGATTTCTTCAGCAATCATCCTCCCTATTTTACCCGCCCCAGCTCTTGTTCCACCTGGAATTCCAGGCACAGTAGGATGGGTCCTTTTGGGGCCACCTGAAATGAGTAGATATCTCAAGGTCAGCTAAAAGCTTGCAAACCTCCACAGAGCATTTGTGTTCGGGCTCTGAGCAGCTGCAGGACCTTCTGAACTGGATTTATTTACAGTTCCACCAACTGGTGAGTGCCTCCAAATGTATGAAAAGCTCTGGCTTGCCCTGAGCTGTGCTGGGTCTCAGTGCTAGCAGGGACAGAACAGATCCCAACTCCTTCAGAGTCTGGCTGCTGTTCTCTTTCAGAATCGAGCATCTGGTGCTACCTCGTGTCCAGAGCTTGCACAGAACGGCCTTGTCAGACCTGCTCTTCTCTGTGCCCAAACAGGCTCTTCTCCAAACATGTTTGTTCTCTGCTCTGTGTGAAGAACTTGCCAGTGCATATTCCAGTCAATATGGGATAAGCCCAGGTGCCTGATGACTGCAAATAAAGCCCCTGGCAGGTAACTGCAGGAATCGAAAAGTGGAGGGGAAAGTGAGGGCTGAACACTTAGGAGCTGTTACTGTAATGTGATTTCACACTTGCACAGGAGGTTGTCAGCGAGGAGCCTGATACACTCCAAAGCACAGAAAAGACCACACAGAGAGGGAAGGAAAGGCCTCAGCATTGCTTATCCAGAACGGGTAATTGCCTGCTTTTGGTAATGCATATTTAACAACAGCAACCCTCAGCAGCTGTGGCTCAGACCCAAAACTAAACCTTATTTTCCTCAGGATATCAACACATCTCAGTGCAGAAGCGCAGCAAATTCGTGCAGGCAGGATGAGCTGCTCCCAAGGCACGAGAGCCAACAATTCCCAGAGCACAGGAGTTACCTTCTCCAGCCTGGAGCACGCTGTCCATGCTGTGTGGGGACGCTGCCAGCTGGGGAAAGGCTGCGTCCCCGCTGTCCAGGACCGTGGTGCTGTGGAGTTCAAAGATGGGAAGAATCAGTGAGAGAAAACCCTATCAGTGATTAAAACCCTAGTCATGCAGCCAGAGTTTCAGCACGGAATGCTTCAGGGTTTCAGGAGCCTGTGAGTCAGTGTCACCCCTGTGACTGACACCAGGGCTGGATAAATAACAGAAATGAACCACCCTGTTCCACCTCAGTGTGAGGTGCAGGACCCCAACAGCTTCTCTCATCAGAGAATTCCTCTACAGCAATTATTCTGCTGAGAGAAGTCACCTCAAGGAAAAGGAAAAGGGGGGAAGAAATACCTGCCAAAGCAAAGCAATGCACATCCTGTAAGACCCTGCAAACACTGAATCCCAGGTTTTCCCAAAGAAAGAAAATATCTCTATTTTCTGCAGTCTTTAACAACCAGAAATTAAACTGCCCGCAATTGTTAAACTAAAGCCCCTCTCCCCAGAGTGTTATCTAGAGAATACACCTATTGTCACACAGGAGGTGTGCACAATTTAGGTCAAATCTCAGGTGAGAAAAGGGCAAAACAATGGGCATTTCCAGGCACCTGCTGAGGGAAAAGCACTTACGAAACGACTGTGTTTGTGGAGACAATGTACTCTACTTCTTTGGTCCAAGGGTTCATGAAACTGAACCAGCGACTCCGCAACGTAATAAAAGAGCCATCTTTTATTTTAAACTTGTAGCAGTTAGTTGTAATTTTTTCTCTCGTCTGCAAAACTGAAGACAGGCAGAAAGCAAGTGATTTGTGTCAAACAGGCACCACAACAACACAAATAGAGCCTTTGTCAGGCAAAACCCAGTTAATTCCCTCCTCTCACCCCTCAGAAAAATGCTGTCCCTCCCTCACCCCCCTCACCCATCCTGAACCTCAAATATTCCCTACAAATCCATGCAGGTCTAAGATAATCACAGTGTTTGGCACATACAGCACAATGTTCTCGACTAAAGCAAACAGCAATACCCAAATCTTTCCAAGTCTGTTTGGTTCCCTTAAGACACAACAACTGTTCCCAATATTTTGAACAAAATTTCTTTCCTGAATTATTAATCATCATACCTTGTCTGTGACACTCTGCAAGATGTGCTATATCATCTTGATGAAAATATTCATAACACGAAGTACCTAGAAGCTCCTGGGGTAAGTATGCCAGGATGGCTGTTGCCCTGGGCAAGGGAGGGAGAGGAAGAAAATAAAGAGAAAGAAAAAAAAAAAGCAAAGTGTGTTCAGGTTGAAGTATTAGTCAGAGATTCCTAAACCTCACACTGGGTTGAGGCTGGGTAAGGCTCAAGTAATGCAGAAAGGAATTTTCAGCTTAGAAGGTAAAAAAAATTCCGTAAGAACACTATTTTTAATTCTCAGGTAATTAAAAGAGCATGTAACACCCAGAGCCCTCAGGTATTACATCTGACCCACCGCCACCAGAGGGGATGTAAGACTTTCTAAATAGCTTTGAAGATATGCTGTAATTCTGGGAGTTTAAGCCTGAAAAAAGCCACCTTGTAGCAGCCACAAGATAACACAAAGCTTTCTGCATAAAATGCCACTGCAAAACAGACACCAAAGGTTTGGAGAACTCAGGAGTAGGACAAAACACCACACCAAACTCAACCTGGACTTTGTACGTTTCTTAGAAGAAAATTACTGAGGGAGAAGTGACACTTCCTTGAAGAAACTGGAGTAAGTGTCACAATTCCAAACTATTCCAATGCAAATTAAATATGAAGGGCAATAAGGAACAAACCTAGGTAGATCAACACCTCTTCTGCCATCTCAAGAAAGCCCACATTAAATATTATAAAATGCAGGAATTAGTACATATTAATAATTATGAATAAGAACAGAAGGAAAAAAGCTGAAGCACAAAATCCACAGTATTTAAATGTGGGGCATTTTTGTATGTTCCCAAACACACCAAGAGAATTCAGCACCAATCAGGTGCTTTACACCTCATGTCCTCCTTGACAGGGAGATACCAGACCTCAGCCCTGGTGAAGCAAACAAGAATTCAAACTGACTTTTGGCAGGTGAGCCTTATCCCAAGACACTCAAACTCCAAGAAAACTCACCAAAGCAATCTCTAAGAGAATCACAAAGCAGCAAAACAAAGTCTATCTTTAAAATGGAAGAGCTGGGAACCAAGTCAACCTTATTCCAGTATTTTTCCAAGAACTTTAGTAACCAAGGCTTTAGCAGCACTGCTGTGGTGGGACACCTGACATAGATGGGGAGCAACCAGCATGAGCATCAACAGGTGATTTGTCAACCCTTTTCCTTTCACAGCAGGATGAACAGGTGCTGTGGAAAGGAGAATCTGCACCGAATTACAAACGTCAACAGACTCTGAATTCGGTATCTGACCCTGTTCTATTATGCAAGGAGGGAAATTGTTTGTGTCCTTCTGGAATTTCATCCTGTATTTACTTTTTTCCTCAGCTCGCTTCTCCGACTTAACGAGGCAGCCCTGAATTCTGAAGCTGTATCTGATGTCATCTGCATAGATAATAAACTCAATTTTACTCTCAAATTCACCATGCAGACCAATTAGAAGTACTGAATAAATAAGAGGAGAGACGATTCTCTTCGAAACTCTGCTGAGCGTAGCTGCCGTGTCAACAGTGAATTGTGAAGCAGTTCCCTGGCTGTGGCAGCCCAGCTAATTGGTGCCTAATGCACAGCAGTGCTTCTCCAGGGACCACGCAACCCATAAGGATAAGAAGGGTCACAGGGAGTTTAAGAAGTGTTTCTTTCCTGAGTTCCTTGGACAAATGCCAAAGGAACAGTGCAAGTCTATACGAACAAAAAAGCCTGACTTGGAAATAAATTGTTTCCAAGTTTTACAGGTGCCTAAATATTCTCCAGCAGAAGCAAGGATCATTGGATGTCAACTTCAGGCCTACCGATGAGGCTTTCTTCTAAATAAATTCCCTTTCAGAGAGCCCTTTGAAGTAGCATACACATCCCAAGGACTGTAAACAACAGCTGGAAAACAAATAAAAGCATATGTATTTAAGTCCAATGGGTCAACATTCTCTGAGTCTCATTGTTTTTGAAATGCCTCAAAACTACACATCAGGAGAATATGTCTGATCTTTTGAAAATAAAACTTGTCTATAAACAAGACAGAATGGCATTTTCTGAGCAACAGAAAGCTGCGAATGCTCCCACAGCTCCCAGAGTGAGCACCAGCTCCGAGCACGCGAGAGTTGGTATTTTCAAAAGCTTTCTATCAAATTGAAACCAAAAACACCCAGACAACCTAACTAAAACCCACAGCTGAACCACCCCAAACCAGATAGGTAACATTAAAAAAATACTCTCCTTACTGCACTTCCTCCCATGACTATCCTCTGCTTCCTCTCAAAGGGCACTAAAGACCAGCTGAGTCTCCCCTGAAAGCAATTCCAGCAGGCAGATTCTGTCAGAGTTTGGAGTCTGGGCTTTTCTATCTTTCAAGCATAGGAAAAATGTTTCCCTGAGCCAAAGCCACAGGGAAACTGGAACAGCCTCACCTGGGCAGTCTCAATCCCTCCTGACAAGGAAGGGAACCAAGCAACCCCTCTCCAACCAAACCCAGCAAAACCTCTCCATTAACATCCTTCAACCTCCTACTTTTCCCTCAACGATCCAGTAATTTTCAAGGAAGATTAAGGTCATATGCACCTACTACTTAAGCAAATTCAAGCCATTTCTTTTGGAAAAGCAAAGAATTAGCCTTTTAGATAATAAATTGATGTTTGAAAGCAGATACCACACTGGCACAAGTTCTCAAACCGTTTCCAAGAGATAACCCTTATGAAAAGCTTTCCTTCTTACAAACACAAAAGAACACATAGAGAAGCATTAATCCAGCAGAATGTGTCCCAGTAAACAGTTATGTAAGTGTCCATGCTGCAAAGCCTAACCCAGCCTCTGCAGCCACTTCACTGTGTGGTGTTGGCAAAAGGGTTCCAATAACACAGGTAGCAATTGGGGTCCAGTTTCAAAACATTTTCTTCTGAAGATGACACACATACACAACCCCCTTAAGGAACTGGCAGAAATGAGCCTGGTGTCATTCTGCCACGTTTTTGGAAGTTTGGGGGATTTTTTAAAAATTTAATCAGTCATCCTGAATAAATGCAGAGTAATAGCTTTGAGCTCCACGTCAAAACCCAACCCAGCTTGGAAAGCTGTTAGTGAGGCAGTGCTGGACTTGTGGTGGAAGTTGTTGGAGGAATTCTCACCTCTGGTCTACAAAGACGAATTTGCCATCGATGGCGTGCCGGGACACGTATTCCGTGGGCTTCACCCGGATCTCGCCGTTCACCGGCTGCGGGACCACGTGGGGATGGAGCCTTCCAATGGCAACAAGGCAGCTTAAATTACAACCCTCGTTATCTGGCTCGTTATCTTCATCCAGGCCCATCTTTGTTGGAGGCCAGCTTTTTAAATAGCCTGTGCTATGAATAGTGCAAAAGCTTTTGCGGTCTGCTGTAAAAAGAAAACAAAAAAAACCCAAAAAACAAACCAACAAAACCCAAGAAAGCAGTTAGGTCATGGATGCAGCTTTGGAGAACTTCAACTCAGTTCTGCTAATAACGCATCTCCTCTCTTACGCAGGAAATTTGGGATACTCCTCACTAAGGAGGGGCTGAGGGGGTTTGACCTGGAGAAAAGGAGGCTCAGGGGTGACCTTATCCCTCCCCAAAACTGCCTGAAAGGAGGGTGGAGCCAGGTGGGGGTCGGTCACTCCTCCCAGGAAACCAGTGACGGGATGAGAGGAAACAGCCTGGAGCTGTGACAGGGGAAGTTCAGGTTGGACAGCAGGAAGAATTTCCTCACTGAAAAGATTGTCAAGCACTGGAAGGGGCTGCCCAGGGAGGTGGTGGAGTCCCATTCCTGGAGGTGTTCAAGAAGTGACACAGCACTCAGTGCCACGGCCTGGCTGACAAGGTGATGTTTGATCAAGGGCTGGGACTCAATGATCTCGGAAATCTTTTCCAACCTTAACGACTCTGTGATTCTAAGGGATTTTTCAGCACTCCTGCTGTAATGCAGCTAATCTGAGATAATCCAATAAACAATTTATCTTGGCAAAACCACTGTTTATGCTGAAACATCACATAGCTCAGACCCAGGTTGCTTTTGGTAGTTTTGAGCAGAAATTGCACCACATTTTATCATTTCAGCAAAGGAGGCACATAATCCATAGGAATGTATGAAGAAATTAGATTAATAAGTAAAATGCCTCTTTCAACTTAACCTGAGGCTCCTACCAAACGCAGGAAGACGTTTGGCAGAACCTACACTGTACAGGGGACAGCTGTACACAGGGCTGATGAAGATTTGCAACGGCCAGTAAAAGTCAGTATCCAAAAGGAGAATTCCTATTCCTCAGCACTGAGCAGGCCTGAAAACTCCAAGGAAGATGACTTTCATAGGAAGGTAGAGTAAAAGGCTTATGCCAAACCACACAAACTGGCTTCCTCAGCAATGAGCCCAAAAGCAGGATCCAAGGCTGGAGCTGTGTCTGAACCTCACAGGGAGCTGGGGCAGCTGCCACAGCCAGCGAATACACCAAAACTGCCTCTGTTCTCTTGCTGTTTGTCTTTAACTAACACCAAATGTATTTGGGCTAAATATACATTCCAACATGCCTAGACTAATAACCTGCAGAGGAAAAAACATTATCAACACTGCTAATGCTATGACCAAATGTTCCAAGTGTAGAAATGCCATGTTTCCAGTACTCAGAATGTACCAAACCCACAGATGAACTTAGAATACACTTGTTTTTTGAGGTGGATACCCATCCAAACATCACTAGTCAAACAGGAGTAGAGGACAAGGAACAGCTCCCCTTTACTGGAGGCCAGGTGGTCAAGACCGAATGCGATCTGACCAGTGTCTGAAGATGATGCAATAACCATCCCAAAACTGTTGGTACAAACTGCCTGAAAAAGTTTCAAGAAAGCAGAGTGGAGAATTTAGCTGTAAATACTAACACAGGTGTGTAAGAGATACTTGAGGGGGGGTGAGGGGGAGTTTGAAGAAGTAACAGACCTAGACATAGTTCAGAATCTTAATAAGAAACACCGAGAAACGAAAAAAATTTAACCACTGCAAAAGAGTGATTGTATGAAAAAACTCCTGACGGCCTTGGTAATAAAAGCATAATGGTTACCTTTCTTCTTTGAGCAGGTAGAAGGGAAATCCTTGTCTTCTACTTTGACAGAGGGTCTGTTGCACTTCATCCTGCAGAAGAAGGAGCGCCGCGCTCCGGAGCAGAGCCGCGAGGGCCCGGGCGTTATGTCCGTCTTGACCGGGAGTCCGGCTGCAAGGGAGGGAGAGCCTGTCAGGTGCAGAGTGAACCACGCACGTGGCTACCCCAAAAACCCCAGCCTACAATGCTTCAGCCTCACTGGGCCTTGCACACAAGTCCTGGGTTTGAGGTTTTTATGTACGTGACTGTGCAGCACCCAGCTGACCATACCAACACTGCAACTTCTGACTCCACTTTCTGCTGAGAAAACACTGAGGTGAGCTCGAGAACACAGGGCTCTGAGTGCAAAGATGAGCAAGAGATTGGAAAAATCCACACAAGTCCTGTAATAAACACTGTAATTTCCCTGAACTGATGAAAAATAGAGAGATTACTCCTCCATAGCCAGAGCAGAATTTCATACATAATCACTCAGGAGGCTCCTGACCCTTCAGACTGGCACTTTTCTATCACAGCACCCACTCAGAAAACATGTGTGCACATAGAGCAGAAGAGCCCCAGCGACTCTCCAGGGATAGAAGGATGAAAAAAGGTAGCAGGGACCTACACAGGGACTGCAAATCCCCAAGACCTCCAGTTTCGTCTAAGAAGTCTCCCTTGCCTTGCAGAAATAAGTGCACATGGACATGCCCTAACAATAAATCCTGACCTTTATCATATTCTCACAGGAGATTCTTTTCTGTGGGAAAAACAACCAAAACACATCACTCTGAGCCAACAGCAGAGTGCTGGTACCACCAGAGCTCCAGGAAGACACGGAATGCTTCCATGGCAGGCATCAGGAGCACAGGTATCAGCGAGGCCAGCGCTCCAAAGGCTGATGGAGGATTTAAATCACACAGCAACTTTTTCCCAGCCTGCCATCCACTCCAACCATTTCTGCAGGGGGATATGTAACATCAAACAGCTGCCAACACGAACAAAAACTTCTCGAGCCTTGGGGGCTTTTAACATAAGGAGGAAGACAGCAATTCCAGTGTTTTAGTGGAAAGTGTGCCTCCCTTACAATTCCACTGGAGTGAGGCGATCTCCAGGAGGTCAGGCTGCCCTGCACCACATGCCCTCCAAACTGCTGCACCGTGGTGAGAGCACAAGCTGTGCTGAGTTACTCATGCCAACACAGAAATAAATACGTGCATACATCCTCGTACTCTTCACCAGTATGAGTTCTTGAAATTCTACCAATCCGTCTATCATAGCAGATGGGAAGACTGTAATTCATAGTATTTATTTTTGCCCTAACTTTGTCAGAGGCATACAAAAAAAAAACCAGGAGGCAGCGCTGGATATTCATGCTTGACAACCGATGAAACCAGGAGCCAGAAAAAACTTCAGCTGATTCTGCCGAAGCCTCCAGGCTCCCTGCCCTCGAATGATCTCTCAACTTCAGTTTCTGAAGCTGAGCTGGTGGCTTCTGTGAGCTGAGATCCAGGAGATTTCTGCTCCTGACAAGCATGGGACTTAATGACCTGGAAATCTGCAGTTGTAAGATACCACCTTCCACTTAAGCAATGCAGACTTCTGTTATGAGAGTGAATTAAACACCCACTCACCTCAAGAACAGCAGAGATACAGAACCACTTTAAAATACCAGAGTGGAACAGAGCTAAGAGACATAGCAGCAAATGATTCCAAGGTTAAAAACCTTCTAAGAGAAAGGCTGGGTCATTGATGGAAGTGGCAGAAAGCAACGAATAAGTAGATAGATAAAATGAATCCTCTATCTTGGCTGACAGCGAAGGACTACCAAGATAATACTGACCATTTAGAATGATGGATTAGAACAAATGCTTCACATGCTCTAATGGAAAAAGTTAAAGCTTTGATGCCTGGAAAAGAGAGGACACCTCACAGGTGAGGCCAGTTCCAGTAATGCATCTGTGCCACAGTGCACACCAAACCCAACAGCTTCCAGGTACCTGTTTCACTTTTTTTTTCTTTTATTTTTGTTTCTTCCTGTCTTTAAGCTAAAACTCCCTTGGCATGGGACAATCCAGACAGCATCCCCCCTCGTGCCCACTTCTGACATGAGGCAAAGACGAGGCAAAGCCCCAGCAGCAGTGACTCTGGCTAGGTGACACTTTTCCCAAAGGTGGTAACACTCACTTTTTGCATCTATGAGTCTTTCTCGTGGCGCGGTGTCAGAAGAAGAGAGCTGCTCCTTCACTTTGGCAATGTCTTTAGGATGGAGATAATCAAATAAACTTTGACCAATCAAATCATTCTGTAGAGATTGAACATTCAGTCAAAAAGTAAAATATTGGCTCAGTATATTTTCTTCATTTTAGCATCCAGTATGAACAATCTTTTTACATACAGGTGTAACCAAGGAATATCAAACATCCAGATCCAGCCTCCATTGAAGGGGGTTTGGACTGCACGACCTTTAAAGGGTCCCTTCCACACAAACTATTCGGATTCCGTGATTTGATGGAAGGTTTTCTCTGTATATTGCAGTTATGATGACATTACACAGTAATTCCTGCCATCATTTTCAGTAAGAGTTTTGCAGAACTGGCATGCTCAATTCCCCACCACCAAATATTCTGGTTTCTCCTCAGTCTCACTTCTTCTACCACACATTTTAATGAAAAAAAAAATCATAATTGCAAACATTCTCTTTCATTATTTACATATAAATAGGTATGTAGTACACAGCTAACTAAAGGCTGGCTGAGGAAAATTTTTGAAGCTAATACAGGTTTTAAACTGATGAGGAGTGCAGATGACAGAAAGAACGAAGATTATTTACACAATACATGGTCCAAGTTAAGCCTTATTGTTGAGCATATATTAAAAACCTGGCTTTGGTATAACTGCTTTCCAGTTTCCATCAGTAAGCATGCAAGCAAAACCAGAACAGACAGAAAGAAAACTAAGTTGAAATATCCATGCAAAGCTACTGGAAGAACCCCAGACTGATGTTTCAATATTTGCTTACACTCCCAATTAGGTAATGCTTTTGCAAGCCTGAGGGTAAATCCCTGAGCAGAATGCATCAATCAGTGAATTAAATTTAGTTCCTTTTCGCCTCCTTGCTTTGAATGGAAACCAGAAACAATCTTCTCTAATGACATGGCAGAGAAGAACTCTCTCTCTGCAACACCCCTCAGCTTTCAAGACAGACTGTTCCCATACCTACCCCCCAGATAAAGGCATAGCCATCAAAAAGCTCTCACATCTTTTATGATCTAACATACTTAAAATGGAAAAGAATACCTGACTGTAGTTGAGGATCTTGAAGACAGATTCTGAAACAAACAGTATCTTTCCTCTGTCACAGCCCACAACAAAAAGAAATCCATCTGCTGCCTAATTGGGGGGGAAAAAAAGTCAAATCCTAAGTTACACACCCTCATTGCATCGCTATAACCTTCAAAAACACTTCGTGCACAGTAGAATTTCTACACTAGGAGAGCTCTCTTAACATTTAGAGAGAACTGAGTCAACCAGCAAAATGTGAAATTACAATGAAGGAGTTTTTTTGCATCTGCAAACATTTTTGGCATCATTCTGGGCACTGTGCCCAGAATGTAAAATAACTTTTATGAGAAGAAAGAACCCATGTCTTGTCCAATAATATTATGATTATGTTTAATAATGCCTTCAAATTAAAATGTTATTTTAACTGTATTTAAAAAAGCTCCTCTTTTAGAAAACAAACATAACCTGGATATTTATTTCTGTGCCTGGAAGCAACTAATTCCTATTTCCAAAGTACTGTCTTTCAGTCACACACAAGGATGCAGGAATAGGCCCCAGTAATGTATTTTCAGAGTCACAATACTGCAGAAATTAAATCCTGCATATGCTGCACCTGGACACTGCAGTGCTTCAACAATTACACAAGCCACAGAAGAACCTAACCATGGACTAATGAGATAAGCTCTCCACACTATAAAAGCAGGGTAACAGCAGGCAGCCAAACATACTAAGTCGTGTTACATCAGTGACCTCAAAAAAAAAAAAAAAAAGGTGTTCATTGTATCATTGCACGCTGAAAATCATGGCAAGGTAACCCAGGGCAGCAAGTCGGCAAGAAAACAATTCACGTAATTTTGGTTTGCTCATGTAATAACTGAAGATTCTGATGATCACCATCTAAATACGGGTTTCCTCAGATCCCCCTCATCAATCTTTCTGCTTGAATTAAGAAATGCTAGTCATCATTAAACTCACTGACTTTCTGAAGCAGTCTGCAGATTTCTTAATTATCCTCCATAATCAAAACATTTTTAAGCTGAGATACAAGGCAGAAAAATACTGGTGTGCTTTGGGAGAGTTATAGTCACAGATATTAATATCCCGTAATTAAAAGTTGGAACATACCCTGAGAATAAGATGTTTTAATTCATCATCTGATAGAAAAGCAGGCTTGTAGTTTGCTTCTGTATATGGGTTTGTAGCACCTAAAGGAAACAAACAAACAAACAATTCCCATATCACCAACATTACACACTTAAATGAGCAATTTTCCTTTGGCTCCTTCTTAGACTGTTGTTCATCGCTGGTGCTCTTTAAAATAAAAGTTACTTTTTCGGTTTTGTTTTACTACCAGCATGAGCTCTGTTGGTACTAACTTAAAAAAGGATGAAGCTTTTTTGCTAAGACACAAGTATTGCATTAGGTAGAAATTCAAATTAAATGCCTCTGAGATATGAAAGTATTCCTTGATACATTTTGGAACCCAAAAGCTGTCTTTGATTTATGGTCTAGTCTCAGAATTAGAAATCATAAAAATAAGAGATTAAAATATAAAAACATTCAAACTATTTATTCTCCCTATAACTCAGTAAATCATGACAAGCTGATGTAAACAAATCATCACTTAGGAATTTACAAACCAGTTCTCTCATTCCAAGCCAAAGATAAAACCCAGCATTACAATGACATCGTCTTACAATGCCAAAACCCCAAAATTGGCAACAAATGAGGCAGCTATTCATTAAGGAGTAATTCTTCTCATTCTATTCCCTTCATAAAGGCAGAAGGGAGTCAAATTAGTAACCACTGAAGTGTTATGAAGTATTAACCTCAGCAAATGACAGCGGCAGGAAAGGCAAGCCTTTCAAAACCACAAGGTTAAATATGACTGAAGGCACCAGCTCTCCTAGAAATGAGAAGAATCACCAGGATCTTTTGTACAATTAGCTGCTTTCCTTTTTTTCTCAAGTGCACTTCTTGAAGGCTTAAGCTTTTAGCATCACCACCACTCATACCCAAGCACTGGTTCACTCTTACAGGGAGCTTTAGGAACATACAGCAACTTTTAACCACCTCAACTCTTCCAAACCTCTGTGCTTCCCTTCAAGTGTTTACAACAGAAACTGGTCAAAAAGTACCCTCCACTCTTTCACACAGAGCTAAAGGTACAAACACAAAACCTTAGAAGTCCTTTAGGAATATTATACTTAAAATCTAACCTTTCTATCCAACAACTTGGGATGTTGCTTGCTTAGAGCACTGCTCAGTAGTGCACCAGAATTAACTGTGCACGGCCCTTAAGCCTTTTGTTCCCTCTGTCCACCTGCCCCAGCTGCCTCGGTGCTGTGGAATCTGGCAGTAGGGATCAGTAGGTTGATGCCTTAACTTTTATAATTTAAAATCCTGTACTGTCTAGAGTATAACTCTGAAGTTTCTTGTAGTCTGTTAGCTGCTGCTCTTAGGCCAGACAGACATAACAAAGCCTCTCCAGGCCTGCCCTCCAAGGACACCCAGCCTGTCCTAGGCCCAAAATGTAAACCAACATCTTGGGAAGGGAGGGTGAGCTTGGGGAAAATTACATCATTAACTGAAGCTTTAATTGGAGAATTAAACTTGATATGCAAATAGACCAAACTTATAAAAGGGTGAAGAACTCGTGACCTGGGGTCCATCTTGGGCTCCATCTTGGCAGCAGCCTCTGGCTCCCTAGAGTGTACCTTTGAAAGCCCTTCAAATAAATACCTACCTTTATTCCCTCACTCTTGTCTAGTCTCTGTTTTTTTAGGTGGCCTGATAAGGCATCAAGGCCAGATGACGGAAAATTATTATCTTCTCATCCCAAAGTCCCCCCAGTGAGATCAGGGTATTTACTGAACCATGAACTAGTAAGCTGTGAATGAACACTGAGCATCAGATGCTAGGAAAAGAGGAGGAGTCCTCCCAGAATGCATTAACTTACTCCTTTCTGACAAAAAGGGAGAGAAAAAGCATGCCTTTGGGGAAATGCCATTTGGAATGGCCCTGCAGCCCCAGGCAACTCACCACGAAGTGTTTTCATGTGCTGGACAGCCATCCTGAGCACGGTGAGCTTGTCCAGCTTGCGGGACATGGCGTTGCACGTCGGCACCAGCGAGGCCAGCTCGTCTATGAAACTGTTCATCTTATCCCTGCGCCTCTTCTCGATCTGGCTGTGAGCCTCCCTGCACACACAAGGACAAACACAGGGCGGGAGAGCATGAAGCACATGAAACAATGCCCAAAAGCAACCTCCTCGGGATAATTAAGCTACCCTCTTGCCCCTGTGAAAAGGACGGCAGATGTTCTTCAGCCATTTGATGTCAATTATCTGGGTAAAGAACAGTTGTAAGGTTGCAGCACACGGATCTGGTTCAGCAGAAAACCACACCCAGCGCTGGAGATACAGCACAGGTTTGTATCTTCCCATACTAAGATTCACTGTTAACACTTTCACAACCCACTACTGAGTATGAAAGGAGAAAGATGAAGAAGGTAACATTACCAGAAACATATCTGGCTTCAATTTCAACGTCAATGAAGTGACTAAAACCAAGTTACCCACCAAATTAGTGTTTTCACAAAACTCTATGCAAACCTAATGAAAAATGTGAACAGTGGAAAATATATGGAAAAATTAGGGAAGAGCAAAGCTAGAAAAAGATATTTTCAGAAGAAACAGACAAATAACTCATACATGGCAAAAAGCAATAGATAATTCTTTTAAATATATTTGTTTAGAGCATTACCTCGCATTTTTTATCCTGCCTTGTTGGTCTGCATACTCCAATCTGTTGAGAAATGACATCACAAAGTTAGTGTTGAAAGCACTCAACCCAATCTTTTTACTGCATCTCACATCCTAGTGATCCTCGTTAAGATCAGGTTTTTTTTAGAATTTGAATGTTTATTTAACCTTTCTACAGAAAAGATCAATATTTATAAAATCGCGCCTCAGACTGTGGGGTTTTTTAGCTTGTCTGCTTCAAGTTGTTTAAACTATCTTGTGCCTTCATCCCAGCAAAGCAGTAATTTGGGACTACAGTGGCACTGAGAACAGGCAGCCACAGTCAGGATCCTGTGTCAGAACTGTGGAACTGAGATTACAGTGACTGTATCAACAGTACCTTCCATGTTGGTCATCTTTATCTGTATCCATACCTTCCCTGCAGAAACAGAACAAAGCAACACATCACAAATTCAGCAGGACTGGCAGAACTGTTACCCAACCACCATAAAGTCAGAATGAAGTATTCCTGCCATCCCTAAACCCTAAGTACAAAAACCAGGAGTATAAAAACAACAACCTGGAAGGACCAAGGAGGCTGTGTGGTTTTTGCAACATTGAAACATTTTCTTAAATTAGTTGTGTCTCCTTCAGAACTCACTAAATGGCACAGTTTGATGTGTTTGACAGTAAAACATGCTGCAGTTCAAAGATATCATCTGTTACAAAAATGTTTTTCAGTTAACTGGGGGGGGGAGAAAAGCCCAAGTTTGTGCAGATGCCTGTATGTTCTACAGCCCAGTTTGCCTTAGGGTAGTTGGTTTCGGGGTAGAAGATGGTCATGACCTAAACTGACACACCACTGGAGATGGCCAAACGCACAGAGAGAATAAAAGTCTGTATGAAACTAACCAGGCACACTGGAAATCAGTATAACTTCCAGTGTGGATACATGGTTAGCTTTTGTTTCAGCATGGAGAAAAAAAAATAAGAAGGGAGGCATGAAGAATACAAATAACCCCCTTATCACATTTAATATTGTTGCCATATGTGCACAGCTAAGCAGGAGAGGAGAACAAAAGTTTTCATAGCTGTACTTGCTAAAAAGAGCTAAATGCCTACGACTACACATCTTTTTTTAGACAAAATAATTAGGAAGACAATGTTTTGATTTATGTAAATCTGTACAACTGTGCTTAAATGGACATTTCTAGGCCTGTTCATTCTGGTTTAATTTCTACCTGTATATTTTAAGTATATAGGAAGCAAAAGGCAGGGTAAAAAACACTGGGCATCTTTTTCAAGTGAAACCAATTACTAAAATATTTATACTTACTCAAAAGGAAAGCCATCGAGTCTGAAAAGAAAGAAAAATAAAGTACACCATATATAGGAAATAAGAATAATGTCTTACATTCTCTGCTGAAACTCTCAAGCTAATTCATACTCTATTTGAAGTGAAAAGCACAATGAAAACAGGACAATAGCAGTGAGTGTTTTCTAAAGAAACAAGATTGTTCAAATTAATCTACTTTCTGAAAGAATAATTCTGCTTTTCAAGAAAAGAGAGCACAGTTCATCACACTTAACATGAAAATCTAATAAAATAACTAACCTAAATTATGTTATGCAAATCATTGAGCTATTGTTTCATCTTCAGAAAGGAAAGATCTGTGCTTTATGCGTGTTGTCCTTGTGGTTAGAAAAATGGGATTTCAGAGGACTCTAAGGCCAGAAATAAAAAATAAAAATAAAGTATCCCAAGTTTCTCAGGTTTTGATTCTTGCCCAGCAGGACAGATGCACATTTTGCTTTAGTCTAAAGTCCCACGCTGAACTTTATACAGACTTTATCATATCATAATGATATTAAACAGAATTTCTACAGGTAAACTAACTGCTGGAATCACTTCAAGACTGTGAAGTGACCTGAAATACCACTGAGCTTTACCATGATAAGAGGCTATGTTTTATAAAAGCCTCATGAAAAAGTCTTCTCATCTCTGCCATTAACATACTAGTTATTCCTGTTCAACACTGGACACAGGCCTTCTTAAAAATAAATGTGGTAGTCTTTCAGATATTATTCACTGCGTTCTTAGATCAATTATCTTTGTGATCAGCTTTAAAATAAGAATAATAATAAAGCAGCTAAGTGTTTTCTTCATCTCCCAATCTGCACACCTGAATTACTGTCTTAGCCACTGACTCCTCAGGCTCACAATTAAACAGCACTCGTGACAGCACCTTTAGCTCTGGGATGTTCACTGTTAAACACCCCCAGAAAGTAAAATCTAAAAGAGGTACAAGGTAGAGCTACCCCATCAAGGTAGTTTGTTTTCTCATCATGTAATATTTCAATTGAAAACATTACTCCCAAGAAAAGAAATTTACTGTTCATAGTCCTGTGCATGAAGTCCTGGATTACAGCATTTGATCAGCCCTTGCTGAAGTGACAGCAAAAGGCTGGGCAGGAATTTTCCTGGAGGAGTTGCAGGAGAAAGAAATAAAAAGCTGATACAGAGAGCTGAAAGTGCAGCTGATGATTCCTCTTGCTTGTACTCAAGAGGTGAACAAAGAACCTCTTTAAAACACTGGTTCTGCCTCCCTTATTCCCTGGCTTCACTGGTATGCGAAGCACCAAACTGAACACCTGGACAATTTATGTAATAAAATCATTACCAGGCAGCAGGAGCTGGAACAGTAGCATTTCTGACCATTTCCCATCCATACATATATAAAGAGGGATCAAGGTACTCTACCTTATGTTCTACTTTCAAAGAAGAACATTTACTAGCCACCACTGACTTTGCAACACAACAGGAACTGTGGTATGACTACAGCTGTTGTAAACTTATTTCACTAAGGCCTCAAGGAAACAGTGTTTTCACACGTTTTTAAAAAATGCACACAGAACCTAAAGGGCAGAATTATAACTTACAGGAACAAGCTGTCTTTTGGAAAAGAGGACTTGAGTAATGCTTCCTACCCAGAGGAATAAAGATGGAGAAATCCTTTCTAGAGAAGAGGAAGTTGGTAAGATTGAGGCTGTTCACTCAATTTTGTAGTAGTCAATTCAACTAGAGGGACACATGTGCTTTTCAGGGAGACTAAAGGCAGTTCAGAGAAGTATTTAAAGTCTTGTGCATAAATTCTCCTAAAAAGAAACTAATTCTTAATTGTCATGCTCAGCATGGATTAAAAATTCCACCCCTCCTCATAAAAAGAGCTGCCAACAATCCAAAGGCCACCGGCAATAAAAATCTGTGCTAAGTTACATAAAAATGGACTCTGTGTCTGGATGAATAATGGATGTGGCCACTCACAAGTTCCCCTGCAGCCACACTTTGTAAAGCTACAGTTCAGAGGAGGCTTGCACAGGGACTTGCAGTAAGTAGGCTGCTCTTGGTGTGCCCAGTGAAGGAGACATTACAGGTCTGGGAGCTGGGCAAACTCTGCAGTGCCCTTTGCTGTTCTAAAGCAGAGTTAGTGGGATTTCTTTCTACAGTGGAGAAATACAAGATCAAACCAGCTGATTAAAAGAAAGGCAGCTCTAATACCTCAAACCAGAGACTATTCAGATTCATATTCAAACGAGAGCCCAAAATAGTTTCCTCAAGCAAAGGTTGGCAGCACATTGATAGGAAGTGACTAAATAGGCAAAAAATAGGTGAAGAAAAGGAACTATTCCTAGTTTTGCTTCCACTTTTCAATAAATTTATTATCTTCCCCCTCTGTTAGTCAGACATTTTATTTCCTACATAAAATGGTCAATATAATCAACCTTCACACTGTACATTTCATCAATCCTAATTCTATTCCCCCACCAGCCAGAAGTTTTTCTTCTCAGCCTTACCCCATGTGACAGCCCTCAATTCTAGCTGCAGAGACAACAGCTTTATTTTTATTGTTAAATAATGAACTTGCCTCTTAATGCATAGTAGCTTTCTTCTTTATTAAAACCTTTAAAGCAGGTTGTAAAGAAGAGGTTATTTAAAAATTGCTATAAATATTTCTATAGCCTTCCCCACTATATTGTTGTATTACCACCTCCTTTTAGCAGTGCTAAATCAAGAGAAATCCAACTTACTGATAATCGGTTGAGCTTCCCTTTCTTTTCCTATTACAGTCCATTCCTGAAGTGCTAAGGGAACTGGAGATCAAGTCAGCAGGGTCTGGTGACATAAAGTCACTAATTGTAGAAGATATGTCCATCCTTTGGTCTGCCATTGGACTGTCTAACATTAGGGAAGAAATAAAAAACAACCCACCAACCAAAAAACCACTGCATTAATATAAGCAGACACTTAGATATTTTTAACCAAAAAAAGTTCTCTCAAACTTATCATTCTTAAAAAACTGCAACAATCAGTTTCTATTATTTCCTCTTGCTGTAAAAATAACAGGTAATTTCTCCTTTTCCAGTTACTGCTGTATTGAGTATTGCACACAAACCATGACCATTCTCAAAACACATTATGTAACACAATTGTTTTTAAAGATTTGTCAGCGTGATCTAGAACTGAACCAGGTTTATTCTTATGTTACCTGGCCAGCCAATTGCTTCTACCTAAGAGAAATATTTCTGACAGGGAACACTCATTTTAGTGTGTCTCTGCATTTGAAGACCATATCAGAACAGTTAACTTTATAAGTTCTGATTCCACTGAATTTCATGGAACAGAACTAAGATGATTTCCATAGAAATAAATACCTCCACCACAGCAGACCCCACAAACAAAGAGCTAATACCCCAATGATAGTCTAACAATGTTAAAGGTACAAATGAATCCAATTGGCTTTTTCAGCCAAAACATACACTTTTTAATCCTCTAGACTGCAAATAATTGCATTGTTGGAAGAAACCCTGTGAAAAGTTCACTGCTAAATAGCATCAACTGTGAAAGAGAAGAGGTTTTACCTGAAGGCCTGTCTTGGAAGCCTAAATCCACCTGGGCAAAGATGATGATGCTCAGCCCAAAGCAGCTGATAATCTTAGAACTCTTCCATGCCTCATGTTCTGTTGGTCAAATACTTTCAAAAACCTGAATGGGAAGAAAACCAGCAAGGTTTAAAAAACCTTAAAAACCACCTTAAAACCAATTGTTTTAGACACAGTTTACAAAAGCAATAGATGTTTCCAACCCAGGGATCAAATATTCATTTCTTACAAAGTGTAGAAGTTATCCATCCACCAAGAGTCAGATGTTGGGATGTGCATCTCCAACGGACCAAGCTTTGGGCAGAAGGAATCTCTTTGGCACCACTTTATTTTGGGTCCTTTTTACTATTCTCTGGTCTTTGCACAAAGCCCCTCTGCTCCTAATGATCACACGATGACAATCATGAGCCATTTGCTGCCAGATGCTGCCAGAACGAGTTAAATTGCTGTCACAGCGCCAAGGACAGACTTATCCTTCACTCCTGACTGCCTTCCTCTAAGGATGGTCACAAGTTTGGGCTTGGCTTACTGTTTTGTTTTCCACTGTAACAGCAGTTGGCATCTTTGAGGGACAGGGATTAAACACGGTTTTATTCTGCAGGCTTCGAGTTTGATATAAAATCCACATCCCATACTACAGCTCACGCCCTCAAATGTGTCTCCCAACCACACTATAAACATGTGCATGCCCTTCCCTTCCACATTGCTGCCACCAAACAAGTTTTTCAGCGAAACTTACTATGGAAGATTTAGAAACTGTTCTACATTTTCCTCCTGCAAGAAAACTTCCAAATTCCATTGGACACACATTTTTTCTGGTTGATGTACCTGGGAGTGTCCTGACTGCCTTTCCAACCTGTGATAGCAGCAGAACTTCCCAAGTACACAGAACAAGCAGCTCTGTGACACTCTCACAAGTTTACAAGCCAAACAACCAATATTCTGTCAACATGACTGCATTACAACCAATTCTACTGTCAAATATGTAGACATGTTACAAGTTATTATCCAACAGAAAACTCCTAAAACCCAAAGTTAATTGGCATCACTTCCTTCAGCTCCGCCAGAATAGCAAATTCAGAATTTCACAAGCTTAAATCATCTAACTTTCTGGTCCCGTTATGGTAATAACAGTCAGGATGGCAGCTCTGCAGTGTAAGGTCACGGCCTCAGTACCACCAACTCCTGAACAGAGGATCACTGTTGTTCCAGAAGCAGAGCTTCCAAACTGTTGCTGAGGGCTCATTGGCCATCTCACCCAACAACTTCTCTGTGGTCCCTTCCCACACAACCCAACCCCTTTTCCATTTTTGAGAATGTGTGGATGTACTGGTACAGGCCTGTTAAGAGGCCAGCTGGCACCAAAACTGACCACAGCTAAATCAGTACAAATTTAAGTCAAATTATGAAATGCCATTGAATCCACAACCACATTTGTTCTGCAAGGCTTTCATGCACACCCATAGCTATTTGTAGGTCAGGCCCCACAGTCTCCCTATGCCAGCCTTTTCCCAGGTGCCTGCTTTGTCTCTCTTACCCCAAGCAGATCAACAGCTACAAACTCAATTGTGTTACTGTGGTGTAGGAGATTACCGCAGTTCAATTTACTGGTCAAACCAGTCACTGGCCATTCCTCTGTGCTTGGTTCAGACACAAACCCATCATCTTCAGTCCCAGCTGATGTGCAGAAATCAGTTATAGCTAAACTTGGGGTGTTTCTGAACACCTCTCTGTGTGAGGGTACTTGCTGAACTCACATTTTACTGCATTATATAATTTCATGGACCATCTATGACGACCTCAGACATAAGGCTGGGATGAGCTGGGATGAACAAAGAAAAGATGGGGTGGAGGAAAAAGGAGTTGTAAGTTTACCACAGTCCTTCCCCTTTAAGAACGCCTGCAACAGTCAGCATTTCAGCTTTAGAATCACAACACTGCACAAGTCACTGTGCAGCAATGCAAAAAACAAACTGTTGTTTATATCGAACAAAAGTTTCAGATCAGTTTATAGAAAAAAAAATCTTGAAATTAAATATCCATTCAGCTGTACTATTTCATAACTGTCTCTATTTGATAGTTTCAAAGCAGCTATTTTAAATGTCTTGACCATTTAAGCAGAAAAAACACATCAAGAGCAGAATTCTCAATTTCTTTTTCAGTCAGCTCTTTCTCTACCATGTCCCAAATGCTCATCCAGTCCTAACAATCACAGTCCTACATTTTAGCATTACAGGAGTTAAGAACCATGCATGTCTCTTGAAATGAGTTTTAAAGTTAAGAAAATGTCAACTCAATGATCAGAGCAAAAATCAGCATGCTCCACTAAATAGTGAACAGTTCAGAGAAATGTTTTTCCACAAGGCTTTCTTGAAATTCTGGGAAATTGAATACTTTACTGTCTTTTCAGCCTTCATCTGCTGGATGTTCAATGCCTAAAAAAAATTCTCTCTGAAACGGAACACGAGAGTTACCCATATATATAAGCAAAGTTCAAGTCTTCCATTTATGATGCCAAACCTGTTGCCAAAGTACTCTAAGGACCTACTTGAAAAAAATGCCATGGAGTCTACTTCCTGATTGAATTCTCCTGTAGAGGAGAATCAAATGATATTTTGTCACTGCATCCACGACAGTTTGTCTCCACAGCCTGTTTGGGACAACTTCCTTCAGGATTCCCCTTCCTTGCATTCCATCTTTCTCTGATTCTCTGAAACAAGGCTAATGAGTAAAAAGAAATCTTACTGTTTGTCCCTTAAAAAAAAAGTGAGATGACACGTGACCAGCTTAATCATGCAGCAAAGCTGATCACGAGTACACAAACACCTCTGAGCAAATCAAGGTCACAGCAAGTAGGGCAACCCCATGAGCCAAGCACCCACTGGGGAGTCAGGACCTCTTCACACAAGCCCCATCAGTTCTGGTCACCCCCAGGCAAGAGGCAGCCATGTCCAATGCATGCATGGATTTATTCTGAAAGAAATGCAATTCATAACTTTATGAATCACGAGTGCCTCGTATCTCAAAAGCACAGTTTTGCAATGACAGAGGAAAACCGTGGTGTGGTTTCCTGAAGAAGTCATTGAAAAGATACTCATTGTCCCTATGGGTAATGACTGAACCAAAAACAGCTCCAAAAAGGAAATCATCTGCTTCCCTTCGCAGCAGTATTCCATTGCTGGAGTTAAGTGTCACAGCACAAACTGGTACAGAACGGAAAAAGAGGTTATTTATCTTCCCTAGCAGCACTTCGCTGCTGCTGGAGGCTCCCAACACACACGTACTCGGTAACGGGGAGATTTCAGCTCAGCAGTACGAGGACTCCAAATGTCCCTAGGATGATTTCAAGATGCAGAGCAGCATCCATGGGCACAGTGCTGCAAGTAACAAGCAGTTCCTACATCAGAACCTCTGTTACGGAACACTCCATAGGAATCCCAGGAAGATCTTTGAACTAAAGCAGGATAGTTTCCTTTGCCCTAAGTACTTAAGGAGCAGCTGTCAGAATACTTCATACCTTCCCAATATATTGATACTGTTTGGCTTTCATGGCTCCCTAACACTATTTGCAAGTACTCCGCACTCCCAGAAGACAAAAAGCCCTGTGGCTTCCTCTCACATGCAGATGCATCTCACCACACTCTGTGGTGCAAAGAAGGGATTTTTCCCCTGGTTTGTTTGTTGAGGTTACCCTTTTACCAACAAGTCCTCAGCATGTCCACCAGCCCCTGGCAGCCTGTGATCCACATCTGAGTTTTGGAACACCCCCTGACGTCAGCAGCTCATGTTTTGATCCTGACCACACACCCAGAGCTGCTTCAGCCCCCTGCAGCTCCTCCAGCCCCACACAACAGGGCACAGGGATGCCCTGCTCCCAGGGAAGGCAAAGGCACAGCCCTCAGCTGCCCAAGAGACCGCCTCTTCCAACAGCTGCTCCCCATCTTTCCTACGGAAAAAGTAGCAGGCTGGAGGGAAGCAGCCCATGAATTTTAACCAGCCACAAAGCTACAAGATAAACAATTTTGACACGGAGGGGAAAAAGTCTCCAATAAGCAGAAGAAAAATTCCATGTGCAGTTTCTCAACAGATCAATCTGTCCAGGTACACTCCCACACCAAAACCATCTGTTCATCAGTAGAGTCTCTGAGGAAGCAGAACAGGTCAGATCATGCCATCACCTCACAGCTTTCCAGACTCTCACAGTGGTGATGGAGACACAAAACAATGCATTTTATCTTGAGCACAGAGCACTGAGGCTTCCAGAGCAAGAAAGGTCTTGGTTCCTATCGCTCCTCGTTTATGAGGGAAAGTACCTACAGTCTTTAATTCCAGCTACTTTAACAAAGGACTTCTCTGTTGCCTCAAAACCAAGAGTCAGTGGTAACTAAAATAACTTTCTCTTGCACGGGGGAGCTCAAAACTAGACCCAGAACACAGAAGTGTCTCAGCAGTGCTCAATAAATGGGAAGGATCACTTCCCTCAGCACGCTGGCAGCACAACTCCTAATGCAATCCAGGACGCTCTTGGCCTTCTTTGCTGCAAGGGCACCACTGCTGGCTCATGAACCAACAATATCTTTTCTGCCAAGCTGTTTTCCAGCTCCTCAGTCCCTAATCTGTACTCAGACATGGGGTTTTTCCTCTCCAGGTGTAGGACTTGGCATTTCCCTTTGCTAACTTCCTAAGGTTCTTTATAAGGTTCTTGGTGACCCTTTTCTCTGGTCTGCAGAGACCCCCGTGCTTGGCAGCACACTCACGTGGTGTCTCAGACACTCCTTCCAGGTTTGGATTTGTCTGCAGCTCTAGTACAAAGATTCAGACAGCATGGAAGGAAAGGAAAACAGGCTGGTTCTGGAAAGATAGCCCAACAGAATTAAAAAACCTCCAAAAATCCTAGCTCGTGCTCTTCTCTCAGTGAAGCAGATAAATATGTGTTTCAAGGGTGTGTAGTCACACGGGAAGGCCTTGTGGATACAAGTATGGATCACCTTCACAGCAGAAAAGGAAAAATGGATCAAAACCAAAGCCAACCCATGGCACTTGCAGGAATCAAACCTCTTCAGACCAGCTGTGCTATAGATTAAGTATTTCCCTCCTTAGCAGAAGACTGGGATATACCTGTAGTGATAGAGCTCAAGGTCTAGCTTACAATTCTACAGAACAGCCACTGGAGACATCATAAGAACCAGCATCCTGATCATCCAGCTGACCCTCAGCCACAGAAGATTCCATTTCCCCTCACATCTCAGGAGTGTCTGCCTCCCTACCTACCCACTGAATCCCAGCTGCAAGAGTGTTTCAACAAAGCTTGCTGGTTTGCAACCATTACTGAAAGCTTGATGTAGTATAAGCTTCTCGTCAGCCAAGATTAGACTCTTTGAGCTCTTACTCTTTGAAGTAAGCTTATGGCCTGTTTGCATATTTCATTCTGGGCAGCCATCAAAAGGAAACATCACAAGGGAACTAATCAAGCCCTTGTGAAAAGGTGGTGATGCACACTCTTGGAAATCAGTACTAACACGCTGCTGTTACCAAAGGAATTTGGCCCGCTTCAATAATCAATCTGCTGGCACACGCACTCCTCAGGTTTCAAGAAACTGCTTCCACAGGGAAAAGAGAAAGGGACCTGCCCTTCCTGGAAGGCCAGGTTTGAAGGGATTTACGAAACCTCTACGCACGAAACAAACTGTAGCCACAGGCTACTGGAACCAACAAGTCCTCACATCGCCAGATACTGGGTAGAGCTCTCAGTGCTGCAGTAATTCGTAAACTCATCCCCAGCACACAGAATGAGACTGAACCAGCACTTCAGCTGTCTCCCATGGGAGCAGTAACCATTGAATTCTGCCTCAGAGCTCTGCAAACTCTGTGTTTTACTGGGTGCCTTATGACATTTTATAGGCACAGTGAGATCACCACAGATATTCTAGGAACACATGTTCATATTTCATCTCAAATGTCAACATGGATACATTAAGGAGGGTTTTACCAAAAAAGTGTAGCTGCCACACAACACCATTATGGTAACAGCTGATCTGCTACAAAGAGTAAGAAAAGTTACACTAAGAATTACACCCAGGTCTAGCTATCAATGAAAGATCCACTCTCAATCAGCACATTCCTCTATGCCTTTGGAGGTCTTACTTCAACAGGTCCTGCTGACCTAAAACATCCAGACTGATTTCACTGGCAATGGATACAGCCATTATTCCATAAAATGGAATAAAAATCAGTCATCCTGAGGCATCCAGCTGCTTGTAGAAAAAGGACTGAGCTCAATGTCAGAAGTGTTTTAATTATTTAAACCCAAGAAACCCAAGCCAACATACTTTAAAACAATGCTTCAGAAATGTCATTCAGCACAGCACCACAGAATTTCTGTAATATAAGTTAAGGAACAAAATAACATTAAAAATAGAGCCCACTAATGTTAAATGTTGGTAAAGCAAGCTCGCAAAATCTATGTAAGGATGTGATATTCAATACCCATTTATTCCAATCCTCCAGAAGAATTTGTGTATGTGTGAGAAGAAACAAGGTATTGTATTTTCAAGACTGGGGAGCACGAGAAGACTTAAAATTAATAGACAATGGAAACGTTAAGTCCTTTGGGCCAGTTATTTCAATCTACTCATTTGACATCAAAATCAATTGTTCTTTCAGTAATGACAGAGTGAAAAGAAACAAACCCATACACAACAGAAGAAATCTACTCCCTCAATTGCTGCAATACAAACTTAGCTGAAGTCCTGAGTTCCCAAGCCAGGTCCAGCCTCTAATGTGTGAGGGATGTACTGTTCCACAACCACTGAGTGCAATCCTTGCTCACCAACCCTAAGCCATTCAAGGGATTTGGAGGGGGTGGGGGGCAGAACAAGGTGTGTGAAAGACACGAAAAATCCATCTAACCATGTGGGTAAATCAATTATCCAACATTAATGGGCTTCAAGGAAAAACTTAATCAAAGTTGATTTCTTTAATAGCTTATGTACTTCCAGCATGCTTTGATCAGAAACACACACCCAAACCCACAAAACAACAAAAACCTTCTCAACTGAGGAGGCAGTGGCTCTGTGAAGTCTCGCAAGTTGTACACATTACTTCTGATCTGTCAACAACATAAGATGCACTGTAGAGTCAACTTCAAAGCCAAAATTTTTAGAAGATTAGAAATTTCTCTGTAAGAGGACTGTACACAACCTGGACTGACATTTCTGGAGCAGGAGAAGCACACAAGGTAACAAGTAGGTAAGCTACTTAACTCACTCCTCATGTTATACAAACAGGAGGAGTTTACAATCTGTAACTCACAGCTGGGAATGGCTCCTTTTTGCACTCACAGTCCGAAAGATGCAGCTTTTTGCTTCAAGATTTCATCCAACTCCTAAATACGAGCACCAGTTTACAGCAGGCAGATGTTTCAGATACAGGTCCTAAAGACTTCAATTAGCCAAACAGAACAAGTAAGTTTCATACTGTTAAATGCACATCTTCTAAACTAGAGATGATTAATAAAGCCCAACTGTACACGGTAAATATTATTATGACTATGATATGATCTGCACAAATTTAATTTCCTTACTGCAGCTCAGTGAAGCTCCTGGATCCTCACAACGCAGCAAATATTCTTGCTGTAGTTCATAATCTCAAAAGTTGTCTTTCAGTGGCAGGAAGGCAAAATCCTCTCGGAAGCTCTAACAAATGTGTCTTTCAAATGAAACAGCAGCCTAGCAAAACACTTCCTCATTTATGTCAAAAGTAGAAGCTGTGTCAGCTCCCACTCTAACACTCACCCTGTCTGATCAGTGACTTGGCACACCATGGAACCCCTTCCAGGGCTTCTTCCTCACGCTCAGAACTACTGCTTCTACTTTAGTACCTCCTGTAATAGGATCTCTTGACTTTAACATTTCAAGTGAGCACCAGCTTTAAATCAACTCACTCTTCTCACTGGCACAGTGCTATCTTAGTACTCCATTGGTTACTCCAGGTTCCAGCCCCCAAGTCCTTCTGGGCTTTTGTCCTGTTCTCATTCTCTTCTCTCCTCTTCCTGCAGCGTTCCAGGCATCCAAACCAGACAATACATTCAAGCCATCCCATGAATAATACTACCCAAGTAATATTTTCTCACTTGACTTTTAGAGTTTATGCATTATGGGAAGTTAGCCATTTTTCAGCTGAATAGATTGAACCACTACACACTTCTTTTAGCATCTGAAGTGCATCTATTAAGGTGAAAATCCTAGTATTTCCTTTTGAGTTCAACCACCTGGTCCAAATACTGTTAGCCATACTGCACAGAGCTGATTCTGTTTTCCAGTCACATTATTACTATAACAAACCCAAACACATTTGGCATGTGCAAGACCTTTCATTCAGAGATCTATTGCCAAACTACAGCTAAATACTTTATATCTTCAGGGAACAAAGCATTGGAACTAGAGAGCAAAAACATCACAAGAAGGAGCAAAGACAGGTGGTTCTATTTATAGCTGGTACTTTCATTTCCAGTTTTTGCATATTCCCTCTGGTCCTGCTGGATTTCATCTCTGGCTGGAAGAAGCCATCCCTGCTCTCAGCACCCTGCCAGCCTGACAAAGCAAAGCCAACAGGCTGTCACTTTCCCTTCCATCCTAAAGTAAGCCCTGGGAAAAGGAAGAAACTCTCACCCTGCCTGGAACCAAGCTGGGCTATTCCTCACTGTGGCTGCCTCTCTACCATTTCCTCTAGCTCACACATCCTCAACAGGTTCATTTTTCCCCACTGGTTTCTTAAAAGCTCTTTTTGACTTCACACAAAATCAAACACAAATGCATCACATCCACATGAACATCTGTATTTCTTCCTTCACACTATCTTAGAGGCTCAACTTACTTTTCGTTCTCCTGCAATACCAGTGGGTTTTGGATAGGACAGCATCACAGCTTTTTGTTAAAGTGCACACATAGGAATCTGCTAAAAAAAAAATTCCAGAGAACATACAACAATGGCATAGCTACTGTATATGTTAACAAAGTTTGTGAGGAAACAGAAATTTACAACTTAAAATTATTGACAAATTTCCAGTTTTAAGGAAACCTCTCTCCACACATGCACCTGATAAATAGCTGCAGCTCCCTCCCTGTGCACCTGAAGCCCCTCTGTTGGTGGAGCAACAATAAACACTGACATAAACAAGCTCAGCAGGTTCTTTTCCTGAAGTCACACTATTTGCCCATTAAATCCAAATCAAACTAGTGAAACCCTGACACTGCAACAATTGAGCACTTGCTAAATTGTTTTATTGAAAACACGTAAAGAAGCAACCACCAAAAAAAGATACACATGTCATTTTCAGTCTCAGTCAATGCTTCAAAGGTATCACCACCGCCCATTCCTGAAATCCATGTTTTTAAAGGAAGGATTTGCTGTTAAGGCTGAGAAAGGCAGCATTTCCAAGATATGACAGCTCACACTGGGGCATTATCCCACACTCTGCCCTTCGGAGAGAGCCACAAAGCAGTTGGAAGCGCAGCCATAGAGAACACTGAGAAGTAGGGCAAGCTCCCAAGGCCCCCCGGGCCAGCACTAATATTGACACAGCACATTAGGAGCAGAATTGCTGCAGCTGACAGCTCCCTGTCCAGCCAAAGCAGTGCTTAGGACTGCTAAGGAACCAGGCAGGATGGCAGGACAGCGGCCTCCAATTCTGAGGGACAGAGAAACCACAATGACAACCCAAAGAAGTCCTTTAGCAGGGCATTAGAAGTAAAGTTAGATGTCTCATGGTACCATATACTGAACAGTTAAGTGAATACTCTTGGCTTCTACTACAGCACTAGCTACTTTTTATGCTTCTGTCTCTCTTCCTTGGATAAACTGGAATTTCTGTGCTTTGTGATACATGCTCAAGGTGAGCCCCAAACAGCCTACAATGTGTACATCACTGACACCAGCATTTTGAACAGTTCTGGTTTCGAGGCTTTGTAATTACAGCATTCAAAGCAAGACTTGATGGACTAAATCAAGTGATAGTTTAGGGAAAAACCATCAGACTATGGATTGGAGAAAGCTGTATTTGTCTAGTTCAGGATAAGCATAAGACACTGCTGAAAACCTCACAGCGAAGTTTCACAGATCAGCTGATAGAACATCAGGGATGGCTTTACTCCCTTTTTTATTCTCTTGTCACTCTTCTTCCAGATTTCCCTTCCAGTACTCCAGCAGAGATTTTTATAAAGTCCCCAGAGTCTGTATGTGGAGTGTGTTGAATTCATCAGGCTGAATAATAACTTGAGAGAAAGCACAGTCTTCTGGGGGGTTAGAAATCTCAGCTGTCTTGCTGACAGGTCAGATAATACCACAAGAAGCTCAAAGCAAGTGGAGAAGAGGTGTCAGAAAAGAGGAAAGGAAGAAATGTCCCATTCAGCTGCACTAAGTGGTTAAAATATCCCTGTTACAGCCTTTCCGCACTTTCAGGATATTTACAGCACTCCCACAGGACTTGTTTTCAACACGCAAATCACTCCCAGGTTTGAGCAAGACAAGGTGTGCTGAAACCCTCCTACTGATGCACATCTGCACTGTGACATTTTCCCTGCTCTTTTGTGAATGACAAGTTATGAATATACACACACAGTAGAGGAATATTTCTATCCACTCTGCAGTCACTGCTGCAGTGGGAGTATGAGCTTTATTTTCTTGAGAAAGGCCTGCAGCAATAGGACAGCCCTTTAGAGAAATGGCTGATACAACATAATCCTTTTTTGTGCCTCTGTACATTCACGCTGATGTTGAGAACCACCAAATTGCCAAACCTGTGACATTCAGCAGTCAGAGATGCAGCTGGATAAAAGCCTCAGACCTGCATCTTCCAGACAGGCTTTTAAATCTATGATTTCTAATTTAAATCATCAGTCAGGTTTGAATGTGTACTTTTACATTACAACCGAAACTGAAGAAGTTTTAAAATTGCTGCTGTATTTGGAACAAAGACTCATGTTCCCAAATCATGACAGCCTTTATAAAGGCAGAGGAATGATGAGGGAACACTAGCAGTTCACTTAATGGGATCCTTATGCTATGCAGACATCTCAACCATTACAAATATTAAAAATAATGGAAATGCAAGTGGGGAAGAACAGTGTGTAATACACACACATACAAAAAAAACCAAGACAAAAATCCTGCCAAGACCAAACATGGGCAACTGAGGAAGAAAGCCTGTTCAGAAAAAACCCAACACAACAAACCACAGCCATCCACCCCAAAAAAGGACTCTTCATAAAACTGAAGGCTGCATGATGGATTTTTTTTTAATGATTTCTTGTCCTTGACTCAAAGATCCATCCACGCAACACCCTCCTTTCCTCTCCTAATCAAGAATGGATGCAACACAGAGCAAAGGGACATCTGACTAACAGTTGCAACCAGAAGTTTTTCCAACACATTGTTTTATTCCAAAAGAGAACATTCCACGACCTACGCAGTCTGATCCCAGTGGACCTAGGAACGATCACTAGACAGTTCACATTCCTCCTCAAAAAAGCTTAAGTAGGTTTAGACGATTTTATTTCTGCAAGTAGCAGACTTGTGCCAATTATTAATAATGCAGTCCCTTAGTTACCACTTACAAACGCTCATAATTATTTACAGCTCCTGAACAGAGGATGGCTTGGATATCATCCAACAAATCCACAGCAATTAAATTTATTAGAAAATGGAAGAATTTCTACTTTCACTCAGAAGAACAAGAGAGGCAATGAGTTCTGCTTAAGGAACAATGAAATAAACTGGTCCTCTTCAGCTTAGAAAACTGGCAGGACCAATATCTACGAAATCATCAGATGTCATGGGGACATCAAACAAAGCTTGGCTGAAAGGCTCAAAACAACACAGTTCTTCACATGAGGTGGAAGGCTGTGGAAACTCTCTGCCAGGTGACAGGATGGCTAGAAGCTCATGTGGTTTGCACAGAGAGGTAGGACCAGTTCCTGGAAAGAAATTCTGCTGAGGGTTAGCACCACAGGTGGCCTGTGAAGTCCCAGAGCTGAAAATAACTGTGGCCCTTAACCCTACTCTTCATCAGGAGCAACTCACAGCCCTGCTGGAGACAGGACTCTACAGGAACTGGGTCTTCATTACGGCACACAATGGTCTCTCTTGCCTTCTTTCAGTAGCAGCAAAAGGACTTTATCTCCATGCCCAAGTATTCAGAGAAACTTCTATTTACAAGTATGATATACACGGAATACTCATAGGGAAAGTGTGAAATATACAACATCCTCAATAAACCTTTCCAGGTCAACTTGGTTTTAAGTTAACTCACCTGCAATTACCACCCTACCACCACTCAGCACCAGGTGGAACATTTGAACTGAATCAGTACACACTACGAGTTTAGCAAAGCAGTTTGCAAAAGCTTAGCTTATCAGAAATAAAACAGGAAGCCAGGTCTATACGCTCGGTGTCTGCTTTCGTAAGTGGAATTCCAAACCCAGTTTGAACAGCTGAACTCCTCTGCAGCACCCAGAAACAACAGCACTAAGCAAGGAACCACATAAAAGTCACAGGCACAAACCACCCAGAACAAACACTCAGAATGGCAGTCCCGAGCCTCACCTTGCCAAGCACTTCAGTCCATACACGCTTCCCCACTCACCTCAAGTCATTCCTACAGTATCAGATCTTTCCTATCATTAAGTAGAGCTCTCAAATCTCTTTTTAAAAGAGGCCAAAGGAGCTACTAAAGCAGGCAAACTGTTACTGATCATAGAATCATTAAGGTTGGAAAAGACCTCTAAGATCATTAAATCCAACCTTTGACTTTTGATTACACACAGGGAAAAACCCAACCAGACAAACATGCTTAGAACAGAAAATAATCATATATTTCAGAGGATCATGTACTAAACAATAGATATAAAGAGTGCTGGCTTTTTTCAGAGTCCTGTTTTTCTGCAATGTTCACTTGTCTCATGCACTATTGTGCCCCGACACAGAGAAATAAATATCCTTTCTGTATGTGTGTTTTCTTCAGTCACTCATCTGATGCTCAACTGAAATGCTTTTTAAGGATATCTGCTAAAGTCCCTTCAGCTGTCTTCAAAGGCTCTGTCTCCTCTTTCACATGCATTGAATTTATTTGCTGTCCCTAAAGGTACAAGCTTAAGTTTATATTCTATAAATTCTGAAGTAACTGACTAAACACAAAATATTTACCCTGAGTAACTTAACTGGCAAATGTAAAGGCACTTTTGTTATCTTCATGTTAATTCACTCCATCTTTGTTTCCCCAAATATGATTATCAGCTTCTCAGGTTTCTCTCCCACTTTTGTCTCCCTCAAGTATCAGTGCTCAAAATTTTCACCTTATCACTGGTATTAAAACATGATATTCTTATTTCAAAATAAAGAAGTGTTCTATTTTGCTCCCATTAATTATTAAGATTACAGACCAAAGGTGAGGTTTGCTTTGCTTTTTACTTTTGCTGAACAAAACTCGTGGGTATTACATTTTATCTATGCTTTAGAGAATAACAACATGAGAACCCCCGCCAGTATTTCTAACCTTTTAACTTGTTTTGCTGCAAGAGCCTCTGCAGTCCCCTCCAAGTCTCTCTGGCCTTCCCTCTCCTTGTCAGCCTGGTAAAAGCTGTATGTCCTTCCACTTCCTTCTACTCAAACACAGAGTATCATACAGATAAGCAGGCAAGTTTTATCTTAACACTGATACCAGATTCACTCATATCTGCTCTCTTGTAAAATCATGTGTTCTGCTCTCCTCTGCTGCAACGGGAGGCAACCTCATCTACTATTTTATAGGTCACACTGATATGCTGTAATTCAGGCCAAAGTTTACTTTACAAAGATATCCTGCAAGAACCTATGCGTTGTAAGAATCCATTACCCGCCTCCCACCTTTTCTGTTCCAAAGCTCAGTTCTTCTTGTTCCTTACTTCCAACTTTTCTAGCCTGAATTTCAGTAAGTCACCTATCTGCTATTAAACCTCATTGCATTTTCTCCTACCAGATAACATTATTGGCTCATTGACTGAAGGATTAATCCAGTGAATTGCTTTTTCCTCCTTTAAGCAAGTTTAGCTGTGTTCCTTTCATCTGACACCGTAAATCTATGTTTGCAAACCAGTTCATTCCTTGAACTCTTTTCAGTTTTCTATTCACACTTTATCAATTCCAGGAAAGTATTAAAGTTATGACATAATTAACATCCTACGTAGATCAACCTACCTTTGAGTCCAGCTTGATATCCTTGTTTACCAAGGCACAGATTCTTTTGTGCACCTCTCGAACGCTGCCCTGGGAACTGCCGGTCAATAAAGTCCTTCCACCCTCAGTCACTTCCTCTTGGAAGTGTGACATACAGAAACAGGAGTGTTGGCTGCTAGTTAGAAAGGGCACACGTATTTCTCAAGCAAGCCCAGTGGAAATTGCCAGAACCAATGCTACTGACTAATCCTTGCTCAGCTCACACACGGTAACTATGAATCAGTTCAATAGTTTATTTAATACAGGGCTAGGTGGATTTTACAGTGCAGCACAGACTCCTCTTCGGGAGATTCAGGTGACAGAATTCACACTATTTCATTGGTTGAGAAGTTGAAAACCTAACATTTTAACCCTTTGTAACTGCAAGAGTTTTTAACCTCCTGGCTTCAGCATTCAGCTGGGTACTCCCATACAGCACTGGTGCTTACCTAACCCCACAGTGAACTCTTCAGAGATCCAAAATAGATTAAAACTAATCCTGTAAGGAAGTAATTTTTAAAAAAGCTACCAGTGTGAGATGATGGTAAGGCGGTTCAGGAAGTCAAACAGGTACCAGCACTGTACAATGGAGGGGAGAGATGATGAGCTCACCAGTGAATGTCCATGTAACTTCCCTTGCCGACACACACCTGAGCGTGGGAGCACACAGGTAAACTCCTACGGGGAGATTACAGCAAAAAGCAACCCTATAAAGCCTCCAGGGGAACAGAAGCATTCAAGAAACACTCTGAAATGTATTTATTTTGTTTCTGAGCTGCTGCTTTGGATAAATTTGCTGCTCTTCTAGAAGGCTGTTTTATCAACAACCAAGTGAAATCCATCTCCAATCCACAGGAGCACAGTCAAGAAAGAACCTGGATGAATGTTACTCAGGTTAGGTTTCAGAAACATTGCTCTGTGTGGGGATGGCACATGAAACCATCAAATCTTACTGCACTGAGATGACTGATGCCTACAGCTGAGCAGTGGGAATGTGAAAACTATGAAAATAAAAGCAGAACACAACAACACAAGGAGCCACCAAGAACTGAGTGACCAGCCCTTTGAAGGGTGGAAAACAAGAAAAAGCTCGCATGTGGAAATGATTGTGATGACTACACTTCTGGAAGGATGTGTGGAAAAGACAGAACTACATGAGTGAAGAGAAACTCACTCACTCTGTTTGCTGCCAAACAAAGATTCAGCCAAATTCCGTCATAGGGAGGAGTTAAAGGGGATGTGCTGGGTTGTATTTGGGGGTGAAAAACTGTAATCCTTCACTACAACATGCAATGACGTTTGCTAGAAAGGGCAAAGTTAGCTGTACTTATCCCTAACATTTCTCCTTTAAGCTAGTGCCTCAAGATTCTTCCAGGTGTTGGAAAGGCAGGGAAGTTTCTTTTTCTGCTTCCTGAAAGTCTTTGAAATCCACTTACCAGCCACTCCTCCAGGCAAACCTGAGAACTTGCACCAATATTATTCTGTGACCCGGTTGCCAACACAGCATCGTTCCAAAACATCGTCACCACCACACAACACACACACACAAAAGAGCAAACAAAGTGCTCACAGAACTGAGACAAAAGGACAGAAAGCCACACACAGGCAATTCTAAGGGTGAATTCGTGAGTGTGTGTCTGTAAATAAAGTCAGAGGCCAGCTAAGACACCAGTTACCAGGTTTTCCAAAGTCACCAAACAAAATCCAACAGAAAAATGGAAAAACAGGTTCCACTGATAAATAACAGAAACCAGTACTTTTCCAGGTCTGCCAAGGGACACCATCATTCCCGTATGTTTGGGGCTACAGGAAACTAGCGAACCACAGAAATATCCTAAAACTAGAGGACGAGTGACCAAATACTTGTTTTAAAAAATAAGAAGTATGCCTCTGAAATGCGTGCCAAAGGAAGCAGATTACACAAGTGTTACAGCACACCGTGAATGAATCCATGGAAGCTTAGGCACTTGCCTGAGCAAATCCTGTTCTAAAAAGAATGTTCATTTTGTCTAAAAAGCACCCAGAACTCCCCAACACTAATTTAAGCACTTAAAGGAACTTCAGAAATCTTAAAATGCTGAATAATGATCATCAATATGCTACAACACTACCTGGGTCTCTAACAAGATACCAATAGGTAGTTTTTGCTCACTGTTTTGTTACATGGAAGAGGTTTTTGTTTTTTTTTTTTGTTCTGCTTCTATCCAAGATGTGCAACTATTTGGTCCTTATTAGTGTTCATATGCGCTAGGAAAAAAAATAAGCCAATTCACTTTAAGTAGAAGGCATGGATTCTCCTGTTATCCACTGAGTTAAACTTTGTCTTATGTTCCATTTATATTCCAAATAAAGTTCAAAATTTTTAGTAAATCTTTTTAATAAGGGTACTTTACAGTCTTAGAAAGTTTTTCATGTCACTGAATACAAGAACAATTCTCCTGAACAGCTATTTGATAAGAACATCAAGAACAAACTACGGTGCCAATATTTCTCTAAACGGAAGCCTGGACAGATTTTAGAGAGCTTTGCTTCTAGAAAACAGAATATTTACATGAACTGGCAGCAAGATGAGATCTATGCCAAGTTTGAGATTGAATTGAGCAATTCAAGACTTTTTTTTTTTTTCCTAAACAAACAGGTCCCCTTCTCAAAGGCAGCAGAGGTGTGAGCAATCAGTGAAGTTCAAACCATGTATTGTCTTTGACAAAAAATCTTCTTCCACTCAGTCTCTTTCCTATATTCCATTTCCTCCAGACTTCCTGGCAAGTTTAACTGGAGGCATTGCTGGGTCTCTGCCAATTTTACATAAATTATCAGTTTGACAACACACATAAGTGTTCAGCTCTGGCAAAGTCAGGTGACGGTGGTGAATGAGCTCCTGAGAGATTCGCGTATCTGAAACACTTCTATATTTGTTCATCTGGAAACCCAGAGGCACACGGGCCAGTGAGGGGAAAGGGAAAAGAGTCAGAGGTCTGCCTGAATTACTCTTCCTTGTTATAAAGGAGAAGTTTTTAAAAATGGCACAATAAATACTGGAAAGCTCCACTGTATAGCTCCAGAGATGAAAGTAAAAAGTTGCTTATTTTTATGGCTTCTGGGTTTCAGTGTCAAAGCCAGATTTTTTCAACAAATTTTTATGTAGATTTATGAAAGAAATGACCCAACACAGCTTAATCCAAAAATACTCTGTCACAAAGCCTCTTCTTCCACATGAAGGTTGCAGTGTAACACATTTAAAACAGCACTCTTCACACTTTCTGCCTCTCCCACCTCTCCTTCAGCACTACTCAGTTCGTGAGCTGTGCCGTTCCCTAACCTACAAAAGCAGAAATGTTTATGAAGCCACAAGTGGTATGGGATGAGTAATCTTAAACCACTCTTCTGGAGCAAATACTTAGCTCTGAGACTCAGCAGACTCCCCAGGCCTGGATCTTTGCCCAAACACAAATGCCACCATGGAGCAGAAGGACAGGATACACGGATGGAAATTCTTAGCCAGGAAGGAGCTGGAGCATCAATGGAGGCTATTGTCCATGGCAACCCAGTTCAAATGATCATCAAAACTACTGTCTAAACTCATCCAGCTGCCCAAGGCTGAGGCAAAGGATTCATGTGTCATTATAAACCGAACTGCTGGGCACCAAAACCCAGGTAATTCTTTTTGGCCACAGGATTTCGTCCTGTCAAAGTACCCGAGCAGAGCCCTGATGATCCTGCCCTGAGCAGTGGCATTACCCACATGTTCCTTGAAAATCTGCAAAAATCCATCAGTCAGACCAGAATTCTCGGGAGAAAAACACACAGAAAGGAGAAAGGACACAGTCAGAAAACCTGCACAATGGCATCAGCTGTATCCAATTGTTAAAATTTGCTCTAAAATGGTGAGTTGATAACCTCCACCTCAAATGGGAACGTAGAACCAGTTTCTCCAACAGCTGACTGCAGTCACCTTCTCCTCTGCTGGTTTTTTTCTTCCCCCTCATCATCTTATTCTTGATAATGACAGAAGCATTAGAGCAAGACAAATAAAGAGCCACTCCAGCTAAGAAAATAAAGCAGGCATTTGCTATGGAAGAGTCTCATGGTCAAGTCAGATGAATTAGGACATGAATTACCTCATTCAACAAATAATGCCAAGTACAGTAATTGAGATCTCGTTATTGCCAGCTGGGATATCTTAAACAGACTGAACTAGATTTTAAAATGCTGTAATAGGGAAATACCCATCTTTCTTCGGACTATTTCCTGGCCAGACAAGCTGACCAAGTTGCACATGTCTCAGATAGAGAAAAATGTATTTATATAAAGTCCTAAAATATCTAACAAAACCAAAACAGAAAACAGAAAATCTCAACACAAATCCATAAATTCTTAACATCTGTCTTTCTATTTAAAATAGGAATATCCAATTGCTGGCCTTGTATTTCTAAAATATTAATTACTTCTAGTACTTCTAGAATTTGGACCCAAACTGCAGAGAAAGCATCTGGCAACATTTGAACAGATCATTCCTTAATTACTGCATAGAAAGCATCTGGCAACATTTTGAACAGATCATTCTTTAATTACAGGACACTTATAGCAATTCTAACGTTTTTTCTGTGATAAGTCCCTGAACCTGACTTGACAGGTTTCTAAAACAAACTACAACATTCAGAGGCTGGTTTGGTCACTGCGGTGAAAATATATTTTAAAATAAGAAAAAAAAAAAAAAAAAGAAACTCTATGAATAGGAAGTAAACAACACTACTTGTAACAGAAACTTCCAAGCCATAGTAAATTGGGTATAGATTAAAACCACAGTAAAACATTATTCTAGGACAGCAAATTTGCCTGATATTCTGGGGCTTTATCAGATTGATAAGGAAAAAAAAGCAATTCCAGGTATCAGAGCCTTCTAAGATCACAAACATAAGTAAATTTCTGGATTTATGAGTTTGGGCCATCTCCTGAGTATGACACAAAAAATATTCTTAAGTATGTTGAGGGCACAGTGTTGATACCAACTTTTTTCCATTAACCCATTGAATTAATTTCATCAATAACAAGATGACATGAAATGCATTGGCAACAAAGCACATTGGGAAAGGCAACAGAGGAATAAAAAGGCATCCTGTTTCTTAGTCAACAATTCTAGAACCTCAAACTGGAAACCCCAACATGGTCAAGACAAGGTTAAAAAACACATAAACCTCCAAAACAAACATCTGATTGTTTGCAATCTATTCTGGACCACAAATTCTATCCCTGAAAAATGACCAGGCCATTCAAGTCCATGGGCAAAATAAATATTATTTTACAAGGTTATATGAAAGCTAATAAGCCAGTAGCCAAAGTGCAGCAGAAGGCCCAAAACTCAAGGAGATTTAATATACAATTATCAGAGGTCCTTGAGTCAAAGATAAAAATATCAGTAGAACTCAAACCAAAGCCAACTTGCTGCCACTCTCAACGACTACAAGGCATACACACAACATAAAGGACAAAAGTTTTGATATTTTAATGGATCATTTTGCTTCAAATTGGAACAGAAGTTCTAAACTTCATAATGCTCCAAGACAAGTCCACAGACAACAAAGAAATCCATTCATAACAAGTTAAGGAAAAGAAAACCCGACAAAACCTGTTCAAGAAAAGTATAAAACTAACTGCTTTAGAGACAGAAAAAAAATTCTTTAAAAAAAAGAAAAAAAGTTAAAATAAAAGTTTATTCGTTTTATTTTCTCCTGCTTTTTCTAGGATGTAACTTTTCCTTCTCACTTCACCTGATAAATATTCTGCAGTACAGCATTATTTAGCAATATCTACCAGTCTTTCTGATTCTGTCCTTTTTGGTTAGGCAAATTATAAAAGGCAAAGGCACTTTAAGGAAGTTTCCATAATAAAAAGAACTTGAGATCAAGAATAACAGTAATTTCTGAGTTCTCTGGTAGTCTTATTGCCTTCACCCTTCAAACCCTCCATCAATCCCAAATGGATTACAAAAACTTCAGAGTTTTCTGAGTAGTCCTGTATCAAGAATACATCCAGTCTTTACAAGACATGGATTCCATTCACTTATTTTCAGCTGACACAGAAAGGGAATTAAGGCAAAAGGCTGCAATTGAATGAGCACCTAAGAATTACAATAAAAAGCCTTCCTAGGAAAGTGATTTCAGAGACATGGTGCCAAAAGATGCTGCCTAGGAATCACCACACATCCTTCCCAGTGCTACAGCAACTGCCCATGGGAAGATGGATTTCCACCCCAGCCACACAGGAAAGAAGTGTTAAGGATTTAGCAATGGGCTTGCTGCCCTTCCCAGGTGCTCCTAAACTGCCTTGTACCTCTGGAAAACAGAACCCACTGACATCTGCAAGGAAAACCCTGCCAAAACAACCCCAAAAACTACAACCATCTGCCTCAGCTGCTTGCACTCATAAATGGGCCTCTTGAAACTCAGAGAACGTCAACACCTTGGGCCCCAAGAAACGTGGCTTGTTAGTTCTCCCCTCTAAACTCCTGCCAAGGAGATCTCCTGCTCTCTAAGTAGCCTACTGGCACCATTCCTACACAAGGCCAACCTACTAAACTCCAGCACGGTTTCAGCACAGGGTCACAAGCTGTTCTGACATCAGCGGCTGACCCAGAAGTGCATCTGACATAGCAGACATTGAATAACAGCTTCTCAAATGGCAGCAGACTGAAAAGGTTACAAATTCTCAATGTGCTGCCTAAGAAATATCTTTTTGCAGCTGCAAAAGGAGAAAGCGTGACCTGAACAGAGAGAAGAAAAATGAATATTTGCAGGCATGGAATGAGCTGGGTCCTCAAACAATCCTGTACTTTACACATGAAGAATCTATTATCAGCCAGTTCTTGAATTGAATTAAACTATAAACCAGGAACTTGAGCATCAGCTAAAATAAATTTGAAATAATACCAAACACAACAGAAGTTATCAATCTTCTTTGGGGCAAAGACTGAAATGTCAGACTACTTTTTTAGTTAATGAATATTCCAGACTAACAAAGCCTGAAGATGCTGTTTTGATCTGTCTTCTTCTGCAGAATCGATTAAAAAAGAAATTACATTTCTCAACATCTGGTGAAAGATCAGGTTTCCAAGGAGATGAAGTCTGGGCCTTGGATAAGTAGCCTTACTGCATTTTTCCAACAAATGGAGATAAAAAAGCCAGGTGCAATGTGCAGTTAACAGCAGTGAGTTACCTTGATATCCACCCCATTCAATGTGCAGCTCAATTAGACAGCACAGGCTATCTGACAATGTTCAAAGTGATTAAACACAGATAAAACCAATTGGATAATCACAACTGAGACTTCTTCCTCACACAAAAAAATCCTCAAAACTTAAACAGGCTTTCTGAATAACTCAATACATCAACTCTTAAAAAGAAAAGCCTTCTGATTTTTTAAGTGCAAATGTTTTCTGCTTCAATGTCTTGAGTTTCAACTATGGGACACCTGAGCATCAGTTGGGATTTGATCTGACTAAACCTGGAATGTATTTCCTACTGCAATGCAAGACCCCCACATACATACAGATATATTCACACACCCCATAGGCAGAGCACACCTTTGCTTTGCTGCATCCATTATCAATTTAGTACCTAAAACCCATCTACAGCAACTCTTAGAGAGACTGAAAGACCCAGACTGAAAGCTCTTTCACCAGGTTTGAAAAAGCCATAAACCACCTCATTTGCATCTTCAAGCACCTTCAAAAGATACTGTAATGTCTGTGGGATGATCAAGCAGAACTTTCAATAACCAAATTTCAAAAGTTGGTAACTGAGTTCCAGCCAGCATCATCCAGTCAGCTACTGCATTTATCAAAATCAATTATTTCAGGCTGAAGCTCTCAAAATATGATGACAGCCAAAAATTAAAGTTTCAAAACATGTTTAATGTATCAAAGTAAACAGAGAAAGCTTAAATATTGCATTCTGTAAACTCAGTGAGAACCAAAAAGCTACACAAGATTAAAAATATGTATTTATTTTGGGCTTCTCTTTGCAGTCAATTGCATATGATATGTCTTTATACAGCTTTTGTTGAAGACGACAAACTTCAGAGAACTTCCTAACACTTGGGGATACAGGCAGCTGCTTTTTACTACTTTTCTACCCCTCCTTAGAAACAGAACTACAGACAAAAGTGATGATAAAGGTTAAAAATGAAAAGCATGCAGGTTACAGAACTGAAAGAGAAAGTCACTACAGGATGCACCAAATTTACTTTGCTTTACTTAACAATAATGGATTCTTCCAGGTTTTCCTGTAGCTCCTGTTAGAGTGCAACAACACAGGCAATGGGCCCCAGGATGAAAACACCTTAAAATATCACATTTGAGCATGACAACACTTCTGCACTCCTGTAAATGAATTAACCTGCACATCACCTGGTATCTCCAGCGTGCTTGATACCAATTCCCTTGGAGAAACCTGCCTTCCTCACCTGCAGCTCACAGGCTGCAGCTCTCATGGGTCTCAGCTTCGCCATCAGTCTCACACTGCATCAAAGAACTAACTGTGTGCAACTTTAAGTTCCACCAAATAAATCCAATGAATGCTCTCTGCTCTTATTCCTGGTTTCCAAAAAGAATCCTTGAGAGCAGGTATTTAAAGGAAACAAACAGATCTCCTACAAAGTCCCCCTACAAACATCCCCTAGCAAAGGTCCCCAAACACAGCAGGTCTCTTGGGAGCACGTGGTGACAGTGACACGGTAGCAGGCCCTAATTTCAGCTCTGGCTTTGTGGAATCCCAGCTCCAGCCACCCGAGCTTTCTGGCACCCAAACCAAACAGCTTTCCTCACATTCTCTGTGGTGCTTCTCTTTTGTCTACTCTCCCAAGGATCTTCTTCCACAGAGCTTAAGCCTTCACAACCCCAGACACCACAGCTGGCATCCAAACAGAAAATGCAAACGCACAGCATGAAAGAGAATATGGGATAAAACAGCATAAAACCCCTATGAAATGCTGTGGCTGTAGATTATTTTACACACTCAGTTTCTACAAGCAGGCATAAAACCCCAAGAATGGTCATGAGAAGCACAAACCCACAGAAGTCAGGAGGAGTAAAGCCTTTCCCCTTAATAAGCAGCTGTGGTTTAGAGTAACCAGAGAGCTCTGTAGTTCCTGATGCTTCAAAGAGCTATTTACATTTACATATTCCTGGAGGATACAAAATATACCTTCTGAAGAGGGCAGAGTTTAACCTCAGCCTTCTGCAAGACCATTTACAGAGACAGTTAGCCAGAATTATTGCTTAATTGGAACAAACATCCTTTCTTTTCTCCCTTACAGGCTTAGCTGCAGCCTGTGTATTATCAGTCACTCACGTTTAAAAAGTCCTTTTGATAAAGGAAAAGATAAACAGGAAGGCAGGTACTTTTAATACGAGCATGTTAAAAAAAGAAACATAGTATTTTGAATGTTGAAGTTCCAGAATTAAAAAAAAAAAAAAATTCTACTTAAGGATTGAATTTTGAAGAGACTCGATTCAAAATTATTCAAGCAGACGATCACGCTCTGCAGCTGACCCTTTCTACCTCACATACTAAGGAAATACTTTAAAATTCCAGTAGGCATATTTCCTTCCAAGGCAAGAAAACACACCCACTTGTTCCTTCACCGTTATTTTTCAAGCACGAAAATCTTCCCAAAACTGTTATAATCGAGGCACTGGAGTAACAGAAACCTCTTTGCAATTAAAAATGCAAAGTGATTCCCTTGCCTCCCCAAGCGCAAAATCCTGATCTTGGGAAGCCACCTTCGTGCTGCCGGTGTGTTACGCTCACTGCTGAGGGAAAACCTTCCTCTCCTTGCGACAGGAAAGGCGCACACAGGTGTCCGACAGGGCACCGGGAACCTGCTCGGGACTCGGGGGATCCCCACGGAAAAAGCCCCGGTGGGTGCCCGGGGTGCTCCGGGGGGACGCGAGGAGCCCCCGGCCGTGGGGCTGGCACCTGCCCGCAGCTGGGACCGGCCACCGTGCGACACAAGCAGGGAATTCCCAAGTACCGCCATCGTTCCGGGCTTTCACACGGGGCCTCCCCGATCCTGGAGTGACCGGCGGAGACCCCGGGGACCCGCTGGGGCAGGGCCGCTCCGGCGGCGGGGGAAGGGGCACGGAGCCCTCCGCGAGACCCACTCGAGCCTCCCTGGCCCTGGGGGCGACTCGCACAAGGGAGGGGGCACAGCCCGGCACGCCCCCCCGGAGCCCCGGGACCGCCCCTGCCCTCCGCGGGACCCCGGCCCGGCTCTGCCCGCGGGGTGCGGGCCCGGGCCCGCCTGCC
>VZRR01006553.1:174692-204311 GCA_013398015.1 Oreocharis arfaki | reverse complement strand
TTATGAATACATCTTTATTATATTTATAATATTGATCATATTTATATGATATCATATGATATTTACTGTAAAGTTTAAGCATATTTTTAAAGGCTATGAATAAAATAAAAACTGAAACTCAATTATATAGTATGTGCACTACATAATACATAAAACATTTTTCCTATAAACAGTAAATAGCTTTTCTGAGTTTGATGTTTTTACTAATCTAAATAATTCCATAATTTTTTTATAATTAATTTTTCCTCTGGATTCTCTCACATTTTTATACCAAGCATTACCTACTTTAAAAAAAGCTGAGTGTAATCATTGCTATAAGTATGGATTGTGTATTTTATGGGTGCTGGATTCCAAACTGCTGAAGATGTTTCCTTGTCTCTGGTTTTATTTATTCAAATATGATTTAAAAATTAATGACCTTGCTTTTGCTTTTTGATGATTTTTATTTTAAAACTTGACTAAGTATTATTGACATTGTAATTACTGTATTTGGTCTTGAAAAATTGTATCTGTCATAATCAGAATAACGTGATTTTTTTTTAACTCTTTGGGATTGTTAAATTCTATCGAGTCTAGTAATTGGAGGGAAGTATTAAATTGCTTTTAATACTTTGTGAATGTAAGTATTTTGTATGAAACAAAATGTTATGCTGAAGGCTCTATGTTTGCATGTACAAATTTTTTTTATTTTATCTTGAGAAATGTAGAAAGCAGCTTCATTGGGTTTGTGAAATCAGGCACTGATTTCAGTAGTCAGCCTTCACATCTGACTTTACTGCCAGATGCAGATCTTGAATATTGGCACACACGTTCCTGATTAGTAAAGTTTACTGAAAAATAGTTATATGGGATTATTCTAAAACATTTAGCTAAAGGGTATTAATCCAGCTTTTTTTTCACAGAAAGTTAAAAATACGAATCATAATAAAATTATTTATGTTTTGCCATAATAATTATCTATGTCTTATGCTTGAAATCTGTTCATATCTTATGTTCTTGGTTTTATTATTTTCTGCATTTTCGATTTTTTCCCTCTTCATATCAATATATTTATCAGCCACTAATATGGTTACTGTCAATGGGCATAGCTAGCATCACACGTAGATATCAGGAACAGTGGTGACAGGACACGGGGCAATAGCTTCAAGCTGAAAGAGAGTAGGTTTAGATGAAATATTAGGAAGAAATTCTTCCCTGTGAGAGTGGTGAGGCACTGGAACAGATTCTCCAGAGAAGCTGTGGCTGCCCCATCCTCCCTGGAAGTGTTCAAGGCCAGTTGGATGGGGCTTGGAGCAGCCTGGGATGGTAGGAGCTGTCCGTGCCCACAGACCCTTAAATGTCCCTCCAGCCCAATGCATTCCGTGGTTCTGTGTCCCATTTACCCAGCAGACCGCCTGTACAGTATCTTCAGTTTCACAGTAGTGTGATTCAGTTTTGCAGGTGTGATTGCTAAGTACAAGATTCGAGAGACAAATGCAGGCTCTGCTGCTAGTCTGGAGTTTCTGATGCGCTCTTGTTCCACAAGAACTGGTGGCTTTTCAGGTGACTTCTCAGGGAAGTTTGTCTCGGCAGGCGAACAGCCACAGCCCTGACAGCAGCCCAGATCTGCATCCTGCCCCTGAGACCAGCACTGGGACTGCAGCAGCATCCACTGTGGCAAAACTCCCCCCTGCCAGCCCAAAACTTCAGTCACAAATGTCCCTAAAATATCTGCCATGTGTTTTGCCACGTTCTCAGGTTACACTGATGCCTTAAGTTTTAACTTTTATCATTTAAAATCCTGTACTGTCTAGAGTATAACTCTGAAGTTTCTTGTAGTCTGTGAGCTGCTGCTCTCTTAGGCCAGACAGAGATAACAAAGCCTCTCCAGGCCTGCCCTCCAAGGACACCCAGCCTGTCCTAGGCCCAAAATGTAAACCAACATCTTGGGAAGGCGGGGTGAGCTTGGGGAAATTCCATCATTAACTGAAGCTTTAATTGGAGAATTAAACTTGATATGCAAATAGACCAAACTTATAAAAGTGTGAAGAACTCGTGACCTGGGGTCCATCTTGGGCTCCATCTTGGCAGTAGCCTCTGGCTCCCCAGGGTGTAACTTTGAAAGCCCTTCAAATAAATACCTACCTTTATTCCCTTACTCTTGTCTAGTCTCTGTTTTTCAAGTAGCCTGATAAGGCATCGATACATGCACAAGCCAGAGATAAAAAAGAACTGCTTGGCGTGTGCTTCGGATCCTGACATACTCATTGCAATCAAGGGGCCCCCCTTTTCCAGTTTCTGCAGGCTAAGAAAAGTCACCAAGGTTTTCCAGGTACCAGGCATGGCTCAGTGCCACACATCATTATGCGAATCTAGGGCTCAGAGCAACACTGATAAATGGTGTGTTATGTACAAATAAATAGTTAACATTTCTACTTCCTCTTTCTGTTTTTATAGGACTCCCTGGTGAGCATGGGACATATGGCACATATCCAATGGGTTCCCGATACCTTCAAGCAACACCTTCTCTCCAATTAATTATATCCTCAGTTTAATGGCTTCTGACAATAAAGTATTTTGGACCCCCTTCCCCAATGGGTAGAAATCCATTCTGATTTTAGAAGTGTTAGGCTACGGGCTGTACTAAGAAATTCCCTGGCTAACGACTAATTATGTCCACAGACAAAGTCTGACAAAGAAATTGCTTCAAGCCACAAGTCAGAGGCTTAACCATTGTTTGTGTGAAGTTACTTTACAGCCGGTGATTGGGGTTGGTTGGGAGGGAATGTGGCTGGGAATCAGTGTCCATTGTTCGGGACACAGGCCCTGCTTTAGGCAGCTTATGGAGCCGTCCATAAAATGGCCTCTTTGCTTTCACTTAACAGGATGCCGTTCACCTTTCTGCTCTGCTGAGCACCATTTCATGACTTCACAGCCCAGGAATTAAACCCAACGCACAAAGGCAGCTTTGCCAGTAATTGTCTGCAGATTAAATTAAATGCCTGTTCTCATACAGTGGATGTGAATTGTATCAGACCCGCTCCTCGGCTTACACACTTGTTCCTGTCAGTAAGAGGAGGCGGCTGGAAAATGTTGCAGTCCTTGGGAGCCGGTCCCTCAGTGATTCGATGAGAGTGCTGGGGATTTTGTGTGTTCAACATGGTGTCAATTCTATTGTGTTCCATAATGAAAAAAATTTGCTTGGTCTGCTAGTAAAACACCAAAGTGTTTTAGTGGTGGCAGCTATTACCAGTAGCTCAATTTTATGCTGTGACTTCTAAATTCCCGCTGTCACAGTGTTTGGCACGTTGAAATTTTGGTTTTATTTTTGTTCAAAATTTTGAGCAATCAACAAAACTCAGGTTTCTTTTTTTTAAAATTAGATACATTTGTGTAAAATAATCCTAGTTTAAATTATGCTTTTTCCCCTTCACTTGTGTGCATTATGTTTTTAAAACATAAAAGAGAGTATAAAGCTATTAATTTCAGGAAGAAAACATTTAAACATAACACAAGGAAAGAGCCAGTCAGTTTCTGCTGGAGTGGATTTATGCATTTCTTTCTTCTATTTTTATTTTCTCTTGACTGTTTGCTGTATAACTGAATTGTGCAACTGCTCCATGAATTCTTGACTCAGAATGTGCTGCAGCCTGCTTTTTGCTTAAAAAATTTATCTCACCACTGCCTGTCCAGCTGGTGTAGCTGATGAATAACAGTTTGGGGCTCACCATCCCTTTTAAAATTTCACAACCTCTAATTTCTCATTAACAACAAGCTTCGTGGTTGCCAAACTTATCCCACCAATCTTTCAAAGACCAGCATGTTGTCACATTAGTCAATACAATCCTTGCACAGTTTCTGTAAAGATGTTATATCTGAAAGTCATCTCAAAACTTGAGTTTAGGGTCATCATCACTAAAGATGCAAAGAAAACATGGATGTACCTTCACATTCCTTAATGCAGGAGAACCTGGGGAAAAGTTGATCCTAATGCATTCAGCCTCAGTCAGACTTTACAAATGACCCTGAACTGATTTTATGTTTGGGGTTTTTTTTTAATAAAACATGCCAAAGACTTCTCCCTTCAAAAGAATAGTGTGTAATGACCAGACAGCCTTTGGAGTGAGTGGTTTTTAACATTAAGGTTTTCATTCCTCCAAGTTTTAACATATTCTTATGAAACAGTTGATCAATGGGGTAACACTGAATCATTTAAGAGTGGGTCAAGAATTAAAGTACCGTTTTGAACTGCACACAGCTTTCTAATCAGAAAAAAGATAGACTTTTGAAAATAAAATGCAGGCTAATTGTTTTCTATTTTTTTTAAATAAAAGTATCAAGCTTTGTTTAGTTGCATAAAATATGAAATTGTTTTCTGAAGGAAAAAAAACCACATCACAATTTTTTTTTTAAAACAGATTGAAAAGATTTAATGCACGTCCTACCAGGAAGGGTCTAGAGGAAGATTGCAATACAGCACTGGAAGTCTCCATCAGCATAGTGGATGTGCTCTTGTCAGCAACACAGGAAGGACTTAGAGAAAGAAAAGGAAAATATGAAGAGTTTATTTCTAGCAGGCCTGTGGCATCAAAGACTTTCTTTGGAAACACTTGAGGACATATCTTGTGCCTGCAGCACCAGCTACACAGCCTCCTTCCAGCACCTCATTTGTCTTCTCAGCCTGGCTTTGCCAAGGGTATCTGGTTAGGAAGCTGAAACTACCAGTCCAATGAGAACTCGATGTAAAGTGTTGTTACCTTAAATGCCATGATATCAGGGCAGTACATGCATGATCATGCACGTTATTCCACACTAGACTTCACTGCCTTTTCATTTTTCTTTCTCTTTCTGCTATTGCTAACATGGTACATTTGCTCCTTCCTGCTGGATCTCAGTCTGATTCAGCCTTTGTTTTCCACTCACATGGCCAGAACTCTCACTCAGGCCCTTATCATTTCATGTCTTGACAGCTCCAGTCATCTTCCTTCTAGTCTCAACAAATACTGGCTTGCAACATGTGTATCTTTGAAAATATTTTTCATCTTGTTATGCTGATGTTCCATTGTTCCCCCTCTTGTACTGTGGATTATTTTCTTTAACTTTCTAGACCGCACCTTACCATCTCTTATTTGCCTGCACTGCTGACTATATGGCATCTGCAGTGCCAATCTTTATTGCCCTTTTAAGTGTCTCCAGCAAGCAGCTTTAAATTTCCCCCTGTGGTATTTAATGCGTGGTATTAACTGAAAATCCCGAGTGCTATTTCATTGTCCTTTCATTCCTTAATTGGGGCCTCTAAATTCTGCTGCAGTTTGGCTATATAATAACAGTGCTAACCTGACATAATACTTTAAAACACATGTGAGAATCCTTGGCTACTACCAAACGGCGCTAAATTCCGCCAACACTAAAGTCAGCATGGCTCTTGTTAAATACACCGTAGTCCTATGCCTTAAGTAAAACTGATCCATTGCAGTATTGTGTACTGAAAATTACCAGGAGAGTGCTGCAGCTGAACGTCTCATCCATATCAGTCCATCTAATGCACTTTCCTCTGTCTCTGAGTGCTGATTTCCATTGCATTGCAGGACACTTACAATTAGGCATTGCAACGTTGAATGGAACAATACTGAAGCCCTTTCGAGGATTCTGGCATAAATCTCATCTGAGAAAGAGAATTAAGGCTGTATTTTCAAGGATCTAGCAGTGTCCAATGGTTAAGATAGGCAACTATTAGTATTTCCAAAGAAGTATAAGCAGCTTTTATAGTTTTTATATAATTTGCAGATTTCACTTATTTCTAGGTCCCTCTCCTCAGTTTCTGCTTGCCTATGAAATCCCACAATTTTGTAAGAGGAAAAATATTTGGGTGATGAGCAAGTGGAAGGGAAACTTACCTAATTATCGACTTACGTATCACGGGGGCTTTGGGCTACTTCATTAGATGTTCATTAGTTCATGTTACAGTTGATACCAAGTTAATCCTATTAGAATTTAGTATGTTACACAGCTTTGGAAGTGATAATGTGGGAGGCTTCTGGAAGGAATAGTTTGTAGCCCTAGATTGCTGTGGAAAATTTCTTATTATCTTCATTTCAAGCTGGGAGAAGAAAACCATGGCATCCTAGGGGTCATGAAGGAGATTACATTATTACAGGAAACAACAGTATTTTTTTTAGAAGTACATGAACTACACAAAATAGCAATGTAGTCGAGTAAATTTCCCAAACAGGGTGATGGCAACTTCCTAAATTGTTTGTTTCAGTTTTCATCCTGCTTGACCAGGGAGATTGGACCAGATGCCCCACAGTGATTCCTTCCAACCTTACGCATCCTGGGATTCTGTGATTCATAAGTATGTATTTCTTTTTCTAACCAATGACTGCATGATTCAGGAAATTATTTCCCAGATGCATAAACCTTAACTTTCCCTTCTGATTTGATTTTGAAGAGGGAATTGCATTGAACTTCTCTTAAGCAACTTAGTTGAGACTTCTGTTTAATCTGGACGAAATAATCATAGAAACTGATTTTGATTAATCACTACTATGGCAGAGAAAATTTTGATGCATTTCATTTGCAAGTGTGTAACTACTGTACGTCAGTGGTTTCTGATAACTTGTAATTGTGAAAAAGCCTAGAGAAAAATTGATTTGAAATCTAAATGTGCAGATAAGTATTGGATGAAGAGTTAGTATAGAAAGTCAAAATTAAGGAAAACACGGCAACAAAAATCGAGGGATAAAGCCTGTCTGTAAACATTCCCGTGTGTTTAATTACTAACAAATGCAGCCTGTTAATAACCTGTAAAGCTTTTATTGCATTCTGAGAGTACGCAAAACTGCATTAGAAAGTGTTTGGATACAAATTTAGCATATTTTAAGAAACATTCCTGAAAGAATATTTGGAATTAAAAACAAAATTTGTAGACAATGTGATAGCTGTAAGAAGGATGTCTTGTGAAATGGACCTTTATTAAGCTTGATCACCACAAAATAAAGATCCAATTAAGGCATTGAAAAGATAAAGAAAGACCATCTGTGAGGGAATTTGCCACAGATCTAATGATAAGCTAATTGTTCAGATGAAGTGGGCGCTGTACTTTGCAGGGGGTGGAGTAGAGAAGTTAGAAATCATTTTAGATTGCATTTTTGCCAGGAACATGAGCGAATTGGATAAAAGCAGTGGAAACAATGCTTGTAGGTCAGTTTAACATAAAGTTATAAACACATTCTTTCTTTTTAGATAGCGACATTGCATTCCCCATTGTTTCTGAAAATACCTGAAGTTGTGGAGATGTATTTCTTACCCTGAGGTAAGAAATTACCTTTTTTTTAACAGCCAAAAGTGACCATAAGCACTAAACCATTTTGCCCCAGAGGTTATATTGGTGTGCGTGGCATAAAGCTTCATGTGGTGGAGCAGAGGTAGCTCCTACATTGCTTAACTGGAGACTCTTTTCTACTGAAAACCTGCTGAGTTAATTTTGTGCAAACAGAGGTAGACACTGTTTATTTCATTAATTTTTTTACAGGTAAGTTTTCAAATTCTTATAAACAATTCCTTAACCAAGAAAAGCAGGTTGTATATCTATAACTTCAGAGAGAACTAATGAGGAACACAGCTGAGTGGTTATTAGAGGGCTTCAGATGGCCTGGTCAAGGTCAGTACCACAGGATATCCTCATTGCCCACTCTGTTTCTGTGGCTACGCAAATGAGGCTGCTGACAAAACCAAACATATTGGTTTTGGAGTCAGCCTGGGTTAGGTGAAGGTAATAATGAGGTATTGTACTGCTTTCTTAACTGCTGAGCTTTGCCCATGCAGATTGATAAGTCATATAAATAACTCTTCGATTTGTAGATGAAAATGTTCCAAAATTGGCCCATTACTAAAGGTGTGAGATTTTCTCATGACAAAAATCTTTGATCCTGTGTATTTCGTGTGAGCAGCTGTGTTCAGCATGATCAGGACCAGTAACTCTCCTGAATGTTGTTCAGATCTTGTCTGTCTGAAGCTGATCAGGAAAATTAAAGGTATTAGGACTATGTGTGTCATTGAAGAATTTTAAATTCCACCTCTTGTCGTATATCCCCTTCTCTTCAGTGGGCTTTACAGAAGAACTTTAACTGCTTCAGCTTACACTAACATTGTGTATTTCTGGAGCAAATAGCTTGCTGTGTGGTTCTGTATTCTGTAATCAAGATAAAAGGACTTCAAAAGCACAAGTAGAAGGACCCTGCTATGGGATAAAGGATGGTAAAATATATTCCACAAGGAACTTATGTATAATAATAAACATTGAGATACTTCATCTCTGTGTATAAAATTAATACCTCTCTGATCAAATCATTCTTATTTTTAATGATGTTAAGCCTACCTGCATCTCATTATTTTTTCACTTCTGTAGTTATATTATTTCTAAGGTGGCTCAAAATACGTCCCAGCCTTTGCAATTGACTTCTTTATTTTATCTAAGCTTTTCAGGTATAGTTAAATACGTTTTCTGTGCTAGTCAAAACTAGAGGTGCCACCTGCCACAGCAGGACTCATAACTAATCCAGTATTTGCTCATCAAGTGAAAAAATTTAGTATTACTGTAAAGTAAGCTGCTTAAATACTTTGTTTCATCCATCTGCTCTTTTTTTTTTTCTTTTCTTTTCTTTTCAAAATGCAGGCACATCCCAATCGCAGCTACTTTTGATCCTGTCAGCTACTGAACCACGTTTGACAGAGAGAGAGAGGTATGTCCATGAATAATGCTTGAACCTTGATTTCTTTGCCCAAAGTGTATCTCCTTATTTTAGTACGTTTTGTTTTGCTTTCTTGTTACCTTCTTGATATAATGGGAGTATCTTTAGGACAACCCTATTGCTGAGTGTCTCTGCTCAAGTTGGTGAAATCAAGAGGCAGTGCAGGACTCATTCATTCAGATAAAGCTTGTAGAACCTGTCTCTGAAGCTTCGCCGCCCCCCCCCACCCCCCCCCAAAAAAATGTGTTGCTTGCAGCTGTTTTTAGGTATAAAGCCTCAGTTCTGACCTTTATGAGGAAATAATGAATGATAGACAGTTAGAGGCCAAATGCCAACCGTACCTGTTACCTTTTGCAATACTGCTTAGGTAAATTAAGTTTGTGAGAGCCCTGAAACAGTACTTAATCCAGAGGTGGCTGTAGACAGAAATTGCACCACCTTTCACAGCAATTTTGGTTTGTGGTTGGCCAATCTGTGAGCCACAGCCGTCACACTGAATCCAAAAGTGTTGTTGTTGCTGGGGTTAGTGTCGCTAAGGGCAGAGGCTGGGCCTGAAGTGTGTGTATGCCTTTATCTCTGTTGTTTACCTGTTACATGTTTTCTGCATGAAAGTCTGTCCTAATGTATTCCCCTGTTTTCTGCCCTTTTCCCCTCAGTGATGATAGCAGCCACGCAGGCCTTAAATCACACTGTGTAATACACACATTATTGGTTCTGTTCTTGACATGCCTGATTGGTTTTTATCAGCCTGTTGGCCTCTAGCTACCAAAGCACAGACAACATTCCGTAATATAAAAACAGTGGACACCTTGCTGGCATTTAATTAGTGTCGGTATTGGATCTATGTAAATTCAAAACTGCAAAAATAAGTGTATTTTGTGCGGTGCACACACAGTTTTGATAGCCAAATAAATTGGGGGTTTTTTTAGGAACAATTGCCTTAGACAGAACGAAAGAGATCTGTTTTCCAGTTTGGACACAAGTTCTTTGTCACTGAAGAGAAAACGGAAGGGGTTTGCTAATAAATGATCCTGTCAAAAGAAAACTCAAAATATAGGAATTGCATTTCTGTGCTAGTAGAAGCTGGTATAAGATCTCTTTTGTCTTATTTTAGAAGCCACTCAGACTTTTTGTGCTGGTCTCCAAGATGCCTAGCTCAAAATTTGCTGTCAGTAAGCCTACTGGCATTTTACAAGCAAAGATGATCCCTACCAATTTCAGATAATGCGCTTAAACCTATAGTCCCAAAGAATGACTTGTTTTTTAATAGTAGTAATCCTTTAATTGACTGGGTGTGGAAACACCACGGGGTCTCTTCTGGGTTCCCTGGTGAGAGGCTTTCTGTATAATCTGCTTTTTTAAAAAAGCCCTGTTATAAAGCTCAGTAAGTTTTTAATCTGTTCTTTGAATATTTGTGGAGCTACTGTGCTCGATACATGTAATGACACAAATGCGCTTTATGCAGCGGGTATTAAGAGTAAATATTGGATGAAATAAGAGTTAAACAGAAACCAGCAGAAAATTTTGTCCATTGGGACCAAAACTGTTTTAGAACTGTATATAAAGAAAACATAATTGTTTTGGAAAAGGGAATAGAAGGTAAGAATATAGATGACTTCAATTTTATCAACATTTGTCACCTAAGATGTTTAGAGAATGTGTAAATCTCCTATGTTTTTGTGTCTCAGCCTGATACCTTGTCCTTTGGGCTCCAAAGTAATTCCAAGTGTCCTGCTGTGGGAATTAACAGCAGGTCAGCAAGCCTGTCTGAGTCTGTCTGACATTGGTCTCAGCACAGTCCATTTTTACCTGTGAGAAACTTAGTCGAGAGAAGCAAGAAATTCAAAACAATAGAAGGAGAAAACAGCAACACAGCTGCAGCTGGCATTTTTCTTGGATGCTTGGGATGCCTATGTTGTAGATAACTAATGACAGTATGGTGTAGCTAAAATAGCCAATGGATCTACTGTGGTAGTTATGCAACCAGTGGATGAGTAACATGAATGGTAAACATACAAAAGTGTATATACACGACACTGGCTTTTTGGAATAGTTTTTGCCTGCACTCGATGCTGGAACTTGTGTGTGTTGTGTCCACCTCGACTGTGACATCCTGCAAGCAAGTGTGACACACTTGTAATATTAAAATATTTACCAAGAATACTGTTTGCTCTCCTGCCTTTCTGAGCACCTGAGAGCTGAATTAGGCTGGGAATAACCAGCAGCATTTTTTGACCCACAGCAGGTTGAACCAGCAGAATAATAAAATTATCCTGGCTATCAGCAGCTGGAAACACCACATTAACTTAGGAAATCTTATGCAATAGCTGCCAAATGTGTGATCCTATTACAGCACATAAAAGTGCACTGAATTGAACCTTATTTAGAATGAAATACATTAATACGTTCCTTGAAACTTTTTTTTTTGCAATGTAAGGTATTTACAGGTACTGAAAGTGTTCTTTCTTCATGCTCCTGGAGTTTTAAAGCTCTTTTCACTTAATAATTGTTTATTTCAACTGGAACTCCTATAGCAAGTTTGTAGTAGGAGGGGCTGTATCTAATTTTGAAACTGGAAAGAAGTACTTCAAGCACAGAAATGATTCTTGGTAAAACAGGGCAGACGTTTAAGAAAAGCTACCATCACAATTTTAGTTTTGGTTACTTTTTGTAACTAAATTTCTGCACTTGTAGATAATTACTGCGTTGTAGAGAACTTAAGTAAAAATGTTGCTATTTCTTTCTTTCTGTCGAGCTTTTGAAATGTATTTTAAATAAATAAAGTATGCTAATTTGTCTCAATGTAAATCAAGAGAGTAAATATATGCAAAAGCATCAAACTTTTGATGCTCTTTACCTCCTCTCTCTTTATTGCTATTCGCTCAGGCATGTTTTTTTCTTTGCCTCGTAACTCTGCATGTTAATTTATTTTTTTATTATTAGTTTTTTCATTTGTCTCATTATGAAGATTTTCCATTAAACCCCTAACATATCCTTTAACAACTGAAATCTTTAACAGAAAGAATAATTTTAAACCCATTTTCCTTTTTTTTTAATGATATTTTATGGTTTTTTGCCAAATGCATATGTAATTTTGTTCTAGCACTTTTTTTGGAATTACAGATTAGTTCACCGTTTACCATTCCATATCTGTTCAAGTTACTTGTGCCAAGGTGAGATATTTGAAGAGAAATGAGAGTATAATTTGATCCTCAGTTTTATATGTTATAGCATTGCAAGGAGGCAAGGTTTTTATACCGTAATGAAAAATATGTTAAGAGATGCACCCATTTTAGAAGTTGTTGATTCTATAGGACTACACTGGGTTTATGAGTCTGCTTCGGGAAAAAGGGTTTTTTTGGGAAAAAGTTTCAATCATGCCGAAGAACCAGCAAGAAAATCCTTATGTGAATGTTATGTGCATCTTGATTCTATTTCTAACAACGTTATTTCCTGGCTATCACTGAAGTTGGGGTTAGCAAAGGGAGAAAATTCTTCTGTTGGGGGCACACATGGTACAAACTCTGTACATGCTTTTCATGTACAGAGATGGGGCATTATTCTTGATTGTCTTGCAGAATTACAAAATTGGAGAATCACAGAATCAAGGAGGTTGGGATAGACCTGTGGAAGTCATTGAGGCCAACCTATGACCCATCACCAGAGTGTGAACCACACCATGGCACTGAGTCCAGGCTTTTTGATAAGAATTTCTGACATTACCGATCTAAACTGAAATGCTCTCTTTTCTTCTTTTCTTTTTTTTCTGCCACTCTTACATTTCATGACGCAAACAGAAACTGCATAAACTGAAAGAAGCTGGGGAGGGAGGACAGATGAAGGGGGAGGAAAGAGAGAGGCTCTTAGAGTAGAGTGCAGGGCTAAAGGGCTAGAAGTGGATTAGTTTGATATTTGGGATGCAGGGTAAATGAAATCCAGGTTAGTGACTGTATTTTGGTTTTATTCTTTTGAGCGTCTATCACAGAAGAAAACAAATTATAGTGGATCTCAACCACTCTTCTGTTTCTGTCCCCCAAAGTGCTGTTGGTCTCACAGAGAGTTACCTGAACTAGATATACAACTCCTCTACAGCCACTTCTTGCCATCCCAGGCATTCAGATGCCTGTGATCGAGGTCAGCTCTGGTGTGGCACAGCCACACAACTTTTAGTTAGACTGCTGTGAAACACTCAGGCTGTGGGACAGAGCTGTGAGAGGCCTCACCTGCAGCCTCCAGCCTTACACCTCAGGAGCTGCATTTAAACCAGGGCTTTGGATTCCTGGCTCGGTCTGGCACCTGCCTCACTGCTACAACCTTGTCAGGCAAGCTGGGCTCTTGCCCAGCTCTGTCCCCATCGCTGGCCCTGCTTTGCTGTCCTTGTTTGAGCAGTGGGGACAGGGTTGGTGAGGTCACTGCCCTGCGTGCCGTGCTGTCACCCCCCACGCCTGGCCGGCCTTCCTGCACGGAGCAAGGACAACTGGAAATGTGACATCTTCAGACAGGACCTGTTTTGAAGCTGAGAAAACACCAGAAACATTTCTGACTGCTTATATCTTTAAACCTCCTTGTCTGTTAGGCGGCTTGCTGGTGTGCCTGTTGTTCAACGTGCTGCTCAGCCACAACATATTCTACTCCTTTCTAATCATGGAGGGAGAGACATCCTGCTCTCCTGCATTGTTGCCAACAAAATGACAGATACACTAATAGTAAATGGGCCTGGATCATTTGGTAATTGAGGTAAAAGCCTCTGTGAAATACACATAGACATAGAAGAGAAAAGCATTAAGTCCAAGGTATGTTCTACCATAAGTTATGAGGAAAAAATTAAGTTTGTTGTAGTGAGTAGCCATCCCCCTTCTGTGCAATGATATCAGAAGTCTAAGTGAACAGGAACTACTACTCTGGATGTTTTTCATTCCTATTGACTAGTTTAGGGGAAATCCCTTACAAATCAGCATTTTAATTAAATTTTTATGGTAAAGCCTTCTAATATAAGCACACTTGATTTAATATAGATGTATGTCTTGTGCATGTATTTTCAGATTAATCATAAATTTGTTTTCTGAAAGTTGGAATTCTACGTGTTGAAACACGAACTTTTTGCATGCCAGAAAGGTGAATTTTTGATCTATGCTGCTGTTTGTAGCTGTAGAGAAGCAAAGAAACTATGTAGGCACATGCCTGTTTATGAATGTACATATTGCTTGGAGGAAATGCCTCAATTTGTATTAATTTGAAATTGTTTGTGAAACATGCCTGCAATTGGTACTGTTGTCCTACCCTTGAGTACTTAATTGTGGTCATCTTTTATGGTTCAATCCTGGAACCTGCAATAATTAGCCACGTTTCATCTGTCTCTATGTCCATCTGTCTTCCTATCATCAGGAACATATTCTTGCTACTCATCCACTGCCACCCTCTCTTCCTTATTTCTCCCCCATCTAAGTAGTTTCTGGTCAATATGCCATACCCAACTGCCTCATTTCTTTCCTTATTTCGCTGACCACGTTGACTTATGCTTCATCTTAAATTATTGAGTTGACAGGTGAGAAATTCAAAGCCAATATGAAACACTGTATTTGGGTGGTTCATGGAGCATCGGTATGACCTGGATTGTCTTTCATTTCAGTCGACAATAAGTCATCTGCTGGTGTGTACAGGAGCTGTTGTATGTCGTGTTTTACTCCAAAAGCACTTTTCAGCTCTGTGTTAGACACAGGAAAGCAAGAGAGATCTGATTTGCAGTCATACATCTTTGAGAAGGACACATCTGCTCTGGTGTTTAATAACTTCCAGCTGTCATATAGTTTACAGTCTGTAAATGTTTTCCAAGATATGAATCAATTACCTTTTCAGGGAGATATGAATAGATTGCAGGATAGGTGTTGCTATGCATTCTTGACATTCTGAAAAAGCATGTGTAATCACTGCTGTGTGTAGCCTCTAAATGTTAAGGCAAATGTTATAATTCTGGTCGTAAGTTTACATTCTGTTTGAAATACTCCAGAAGAGATAGCAAATAAAGTAGTTCCATGAACACCTGCGAAAAACCTCTCAATTTGTGCTCTTGAGTGTAGTAATTATTATGTTGCCCATGCAGTAGAAACAGCAGACAACTGATATGTTGTGGCTTACTTGTGTGCATAAACTTTTTTCAGTACTTCTGTGACCCATGGTCTTGTTCTTGGAGAAGTTCCCACTGCACAATTCCTTTTGATTTTGAATATGTGTGGTAGGCTAGATTCTGTTTTAGAAAAGTGACTATTTCAAAAGCCCTCTGTCAATGCAGGGTGTTGCTTTCAGATTACAATTTTGACAGAAAAGTTCTTTATCTACCAGATCTGCAAACTTGCTCTGGTTACCTGGAGTCAAGGTTGGGCAACCTTCAGTAGTAAAGACACATAACACAGGATGTAGGTACCAGTCACAAAAATTGCTTCACACTGCTTGCAGACCTGGGACACTAATTAACAGTTCTGTTAATGATATATGAGACAAAGCAGCCAGGTAAATAGATGAGACTAAATGCACAGAGACCAGAAGTTTACGGTAGGAACACACTCCTTCCACAGAAACACTTCTCTGACTGCATTTCCATTGTAGTCATATTAGTTCCATCAGGAATGACAGTTTTGCCATTTTAAAATCTGCCTGACAGAAAATGAGTAGGGGTGGTGAGAACCTCACAGGAGCAGAGGGCAGGATAAAGGCAGAGCAGGGTACAGGTGTTCCCTGGCAGCTGGATTTTTGTGCACACAGCATGAGTCAAAGCCATCAGGGGCCTTCAGTCTCCTGAATCCCTTCACTCCTGCTAATTCCACTCCTTAAGTGTGTGGGCAGCAGCGAGTAAGGAGACATTTTGCTGTAGAAGAAGAGGGAAAATCTGCTGGGCTTTACTCAGAGCCACATGAAAAGGAGAGCCTGCTTCTTTGTGATGTTACTTGTCACTGTCTAAGCATGTTATCCTCTGTGTGTGCTGAACCATTTGTTTTCCATGCGTCATGGCTCTGCAGCATGGGAAATAACATAAAAACTGGTATTGCAGTCTCAGTGTGTGAGGAGAGTTTCTGACTATTAGCTGAATGGGCACGGATTTCTTTTTCTAGTTCACTCCATGGGCTAAGGGCAATTAGGGGGAAACAGGATCACAGTTTATTTTTCTCACAGGTTCATTATAGGTGCTGGAGCTTATCTGCTGGCGGTTCATTAGATCAGGGTGTTTTGGCAGAAGCTTTTGTGTCTTACAAAGGCTGTGCCATATGGGATCCCAGCTACCCTGACTTTGGAAAATGCCCCTAAGTCTTACACAGCAACAGACTATTGACACATTGCATTTTATACCTGCCAGGGTGCTCAGAATTCGTGTTTTCCCAAACATTTATAAACTGTTGAAGAAATATAATGCCTGTTTGAAGCAACATTGAGGATGTTTCAGATAGACCTACTGTTTGCATCACAGCTGGTTAGAGAAGGATCCCTCTACATCTGCCATCTGCCAAAGAGGATAATGTGTTTTGTAACTGGCACTTCTTATTAATATTGTAGGCAGCAAGCCTTGCAGATAGGGCAGGAAACAGAAATAGGACTCATGGTCTGATCCTGACTGCTGGTGTTTTGTGCAGCCCTGGGAAATTGGCTTAAGCTGTCTGGCCTACTGACTTCTTACATTGTGTAATCAGAATAATTTTGTACTGCTTTGTCATCTTCTGGTGGGGAAAAAAGAAAGCTGTATGTCTGTGTAAAACATGCTGTGATGAAAAGCTGCCTATGAACTAAAACAATTAATGCCCTTGTAGAAAAATTCAATTGCATCTTTGAAACTCGAAACTGAAGTGAGCCTCACTTGAAAGGAGAAGGAGATCTTGACGATATTCCTGCTCATCATTTAGTTCCTATCATCATTAACAGCAATGTTGACTGTGATCCTCTGCCTGCTTTTATGGTCAGTCAGTATTACTGAGCACTACGAGTTAGAAGAGAGTGAAACAAAGGTCACTGCCTTCCATGTGGGCTCTCCACAACCATTTTTAACAGTCCCTTCCCTTGAACAGCAATGCTTTCCCACAGAAAGCTGCAGAGAGCAGAGAACTGCTTTTTAGCAGCTGGTATTTAGACTGCAGTTCAAGGCTTTGAGATTCTTCACCTGGCACTGATGATATCTCTTTGTAGCTCTTGGTTGTTCCACAACCCTAATGAAATGTGCCAGAGGAGCTGTCTGTGAAGCAAACACACACCTTGCTTCTTGCTGTGGTGTTGTGGTGCCCTTACTGCCATGTGGTTATCTTGGGTGATGATGTATTTGGCAGAGAGAAAAGACCTCTGTGGGGATAGCAGAGAGAGGGGCTTTTTGCTGTGATCTCCTGTCCCCCTGCTTTTCACAGCTTTCTGTCTGTTGGTGAATTTTAAAGAAGCCTTTGAGGATTTGGCACAGAATAAAAGCAATGTGCTGGCTTCCCTAGCACGGACTAGCCCTTCACCTTCCTGCACACCCAAACCTGGGGTGTGCTGCCTGTTTTTCTCTCAGCTGGACCAGAGAAGGAACTCTCATAAGGCACAGTGAACTGGAAATTGTTAGTATTCTGAGAGTCCTTTTCCCCTGATATTCTGTTAAAGGTATTTCTGTAAAATTCTCTCCAACCATTACAGGTAACTAACATTTTATAATTGGTGCCACAAGCAGCTTGAGTGGTTATCCAGCATTGTAGTACCTCATGCAGGCTGATCTTCAGAAGCCATCAGTTTGTTCTGGTGGATTTAGACATACCTGTGATGAGTAGGATGCAAGCTGGATTTAGCTACCAATTTCATTGTAAGCATTGCTGAAAATTCCTTGTCAAACTGGCAGTGTTCTGCCTCTTTTCCACGTTTTATGTTTTGTAAGTACATAATCTGTACAAGGGGGTGCTGTTATTTGGAAATCATGAGTCGATTTATATTATTTACTGATTTGAAAAATCTTTGCATCTATTTTTGCCTTGTTTTAAGTTCTGATATAGCAAAGGATGTTTCTTTTCAGTATAAAATCCTGCCAGTACGTAAGACCTGCCTTATTTGCTTTTCTACAGCCAATAATTTTACTGCCACTAATTATGTACCTTTTTTATCAGAAAACCCAGTGTAAGAGTTATTCACTAACCATTTAACAACCACAGCAGATTTACAGCAAATGTAATTTTGGCAGTGCTACCAATACATTTTAGTGTTTTTATCATGCAATAAAGCTTTGTTAGCTGCCTTTGCTAATTCTGGCACAGACTATTACATGTTAAAGAGGGGCAAGAACACCTGGAGCAAGGAGGATGAACAGGAAGTGGAATTCCTACCTAGAACAGGTACCTCACACTGCACAAGCTTTAACACTGCTGTTACCAAAGCCTCTTTATTGCAAGCAGTAACCAGACAACTCAACAGCTCCATTTCTTGCAGCCCTGGGCCATTATGACTCTCCAGCAGAGGTCAGGTAAAGCTCCTGTCTTGCTCTCACAGCTGGGCCCAAGAATTACAACTGATAATGGAAAGCAAGTGGACAGCCAGAGGGAACTTTTCCTCCTTCAGCCCAGGTGGGAATTTGGGCTGGTGTCTGTCTGTGCAGTGGCCACACAGCATTAACTGTGCCTGAAATATAGATTTGTATGGACATTGCAGAGACAGCACCACAGCAGAGCTCTTTAGGTAGGGGCAGTTTGACTGTGCTCTTGCCCTTTTCTGTAGTTGGTAGGTTAAGAAGGCAGCTAGAAATAGCCAAAAGCAGTAGGATTTTACTTTTCCTGGGTATGAGTTGCTAAGCAGATACCTTTGGTATCTTCAGCACATATATTCAATCCCCTGGGTCTGTTTAATGTTCCCAGTGCTGTCTGCCCTTGAGAAGACCTGGAGGTATTTGAGATCTCTGGGAGCACTGAGGTGTTTCAGAGCTAGCCCTTAGTAACTGTGTTGGTGTATTTCCCTTTGCTCCATTGAAGTGGCCTCCCGGTTGCTGCAGGCGGGGGTAGCTCAGGTGCAAGCACAGACATGTGGCTGTGTCAAGTGTTAATGGATAGATAGATCCTCTTTGGAATAATAGCTTGCACTACATTGAAATAAGAAATGGGCTGGAAAATTAAACAGTTTGTGAGAAACCAGTAGTTGATCTGTAGTAGAGCTGTGATTGTTCAGGTACAGTTTAGAAGAACTTCTGGGCTGTAAAGAGTTCAAAACAAACTCTAAAATCTGTTGTGCAGGGAATAGTTGTGCTAAAAAGTTCACGTGGGGTAATGAGTCCTGACTTTGTTTCAGAGAATTCTGCAGTGTGTGTTCATGAGTCATTGCAGAATAAACCTCTGAAGGTTGTACCTGCTCAGATTGTTGTGCCCTTCCAACCTCCTCAGCCTTCCATATGTGTGATAACTCAGCATTAGCATTTCTGATGTTTCTCTTTGCAGAGGCAGCTGCAGCCCGGGCACCTCTCTGTGTTGGTGCCACAGCTTTGCTCTGTAACCTGTAACCTCCCTGCCAGGCTTTGCACATCCTGCCTCCTGCAGGGCTGGCCTTCCCTTGTACCCCATCCAGATAAAGATCTCTGCTTGATTTTATTTATTTTTTTTTTTTTGCATCCTTTGGATCCAGAGACCTACTTACAACTGGGAAGGCCTGGCTTGCTGGTTTACTTGATCCTATTCTGATGTGCAGGGATGTGCCTGTGGATCAAGGCTAGGCTCTGGGATCCATAATTGGCATCCAGTTTTGTGGAAAGGGAAAGCTTCAGGCTCTGAGGGCTGTCTGGGTTTGTCTTTATCTGATTGAAACAACAAATGTATTTTGGTTTGTTATTACTCCTCGAGCAATATTATGTCCCCAAACTTACTTCAAGCATAGAAAGATTCTCCAGTATGAATGAGCTCTGGAAATTTCTTTTCTGGTAATGTTTGGTATGAGACTTTACCAGTGATGAATTCAGCAATTACCAATCCTCAACTAATCCTCTTGGAACACGACAGTTATCACTTCTGATGTCACATAAACATTGAGTTATATTCACAAAAGTTTGTCATCTCTACCTCTTCCGTGTTTGAGCTGGGGAGAAGCAAAGAGAATTCCACTACTATTGAGGAGGAAGAAGAAAGTGGAATTCCTGCTTTTGCAGCAGCTGCTGGTACCAAGGAGTGAAAAAAAGTTGATAGCTCTGGGGCTGGGCTGGCTGCTGCTGGCTGGGGAAGCAAAGCTTTTGTGTGTTTTATGGGGGCACACAAATACCACTTTACCCACTCCTCCCGTGTCAGTTGAAACTGGAGAATTCTGCAGAGTACCTCAACCCCCTGACATTAAAAAAATAACAAAAGAAGGTGCTAAGCCCGTTTTCCTTGAAACCCCATCCACAATGGTGTTATGTTTTGTTGTGTGTGGCTTTGTTAGTGTTTTTTTAAGGGTCAGTAAAGCTATAAAATTGTTCTCCTACTTCGCGTTGTTGGAGTGATAGGATTTAACATGAAATTCTGGTTTGTTTCACCCTTTGATAGCCCGTCCGAGTGATTTACACAAACTTTCACAGGGGCACCACCATCTCTGGTGCTTTGTTAGGAAGCCAAATCCCTCCAGGTGGCTTAGACAGATGCTCGCACCTCGGCTACGCCCTGGTTTGTATACTGCTCTAATAGTTACTAATTACCTATTCAATGTCATTACCACGTTTCTGGTTTTGGCACGGAATTACAGAGCAAGTTACAACAGTCACACAGAAACATCACTGTGTATTCTGCCAAAGCCAGAAAATGAGTATTGTTAGGGTGCTTGCAAGGTATGTTGAGCAGTCAGTGTGTGTACTCAGCTCTGAGAACGTGTGTTTGTTTTGGGCTTTCTGCATTCTTTGTGATTTGTTTCTTGACTGGAATTGAAGAGCCTGAGTGCTTACTTCTTTCTAAGTGCTAGAGAGCAGATCAGCTTTGGAGAAACTGTGTAGTTTTTTACAGTTTGAGATCACTCCCTGAACAAAATGAAATCTGCTTGATGTCCTTGGACATTCTTCAGAAATCTGTGAATTTTCAGAAGGTGTATGCTAATTATTCCAAGTCAAAGTTACTAAGAAATAAAACAAAAAAAAAAACCCCAAACCACAAATAACTCAGTTGCTTATATTGTTAGAAAATATTTATTGTGGAAGGGAATAGTTCTTAACAAGATGTAAAGGAGAATAAGATTTTTTCCCTTTTCATTTGTTCCCCTGATCCTGCTGTGTATGAGACTCATTTCCTGTCAAGGTTTTAAACCCTTTTAATTCCCTTGTTCCTACTCTTTTCTGAAAAGTGGTTTGTTGTGAATGTCCCATAGAGGGAGGTGATTCCAACAGGGCTAAATATCTGGGATAGAGCTCCCTGTTAAGGCAAATGCTCCTGGTTTTGGTGTTCAATAGCCCTGTGGGTATGTGCCAGAGCTGCTCTGCACAGGGTAACCACACATGAAATACTTTCCCTACAGTTTGGGTAGAACTTCTGCTCTGATTAATTGTACGTCTGCAGCAGGAAGTTTTCCTGGCATAGGATGATTAGTGGTGTAATTTGTCTTGGGAGCATTGCTATGCTGATAACAGGCTGGTTTATTTTTATAAAAAGCAACAGTGGGAGCATTTAAGAGGGTTTGGCTGGCTTTGTTAAACAGAAAAAAATTACAGTAAGAAGTCAACCAGCCCCCCCTCTAGTAAGATCTTATCTAGAGTGGAATACCTAATTTTTATATTTAAATTGCTGTTTAGTTTTCAGAGTTCACTTCCACATGAAAGAGACAATTAATAATTACCAGAGCTATTGTCTGGACTCTCTTTGAGGCAAAAATCCTTGTGTTTAAATTTATCTACTCATAGAAAATTTGCATTTTGAAATGTCTTTTGTGTCTATGCCATCTAGTGACTCCAAGTCCTTTGTCCTTCTTGGTTTACAAATAATCCCTGGAAGAAAAAGAATCCTGCTCAATGTGAATAAGAGTAAAGGAATCAAGCCCATCATCTATGAAAGAAAGTACAAATTCTAGATCACAGGACTTGAACCCAGCCCCTTCCCTTTAGTGCTGCCAGTAGGGAGCAATGTGTCTCAGTCAGGATAGCCCAATCCTATGTCTTAATCATCATATTACGGAGATTTATTTCACTTATTGTGTCCTCAGTGGTGATCCTGTGTGTACCACTGGTGCTCCTGGAAATGTAACTCTTTTCTTTTGCACAGGAAAATAAAAATCAAAGCTTCCTTATGTTTTTTCTTCACACTGAACTGTGAAGAAAGTTTGTTTCCTTGTGAGTTCATTGGGGAAATCGTGTGAGAGGTCAAATAACAACGTTTAGCCTCAGGTTTTTAGTCCTTTTAAATATGAAGGGAAGGAATTTTGTGCTTGTCAGTGAGAAAGGGCAGCAGCCAAATAGGATCCTGGGGTAACTCTGCAGTGAGTGTCCTCAGGGTGAGTGCTGCCAAGAACGCTGGACACACTCTTCTCTGTTGTGCTTCTTTTTGGACAGTGTCTTCTGATTTATGGACTAACATTCTCTCTGGGGCTAAGTCAGATTGGAAAGTTAAAGTATTCTGAAATGGGAATACATGAAATTCGACTTGCAGGCTAAAAAGCAAAGTGTACTGACTTTGTTTTAAAAAACCTAGGGAAATGCTTTGGGACCCTTTTAGGATAAAATTGTCTGCTTGAAATTTCATTTTAAAGCATTAGATTTTTATAATTCCTGCCAGTTTCTTGGCTAGGTAAAGAGCATGCAGATGTACTTAGAATGCTCCATGGCTTTAATGGAAGCAGGAATTTGAAGTACTTGGAGCCGGTGCGTTTGTTGTTACGCAGTCAAGGAAGCTGGCAAATGATGTTACAAATTTTGAGAGAATTGTGGTTTTGCAGACAATGAAGGCAGTAGTTAGAGCACACAGTGTCGAGATAGTACTGCTGGGAGCATAATTATGATCGAGTTTCCGCTGCTTAACTGATAAGTAATATTAAAACCTCAAATAAATTATAATTGTAGGGCGATAAAACGCACAGCCCTGAAGTCTGACATTTGCAAGATCAAAAAGGCCGTGTCAGATCTTGCATATTTTTTATTTAAAGCAACAGTTCCGTGCCACAGTAGCTGTAGGCACTGTACCATCCAGGCAAACAAACCTTGCAAAGACACTCTGGTTTCGAAGTCACAGTTTGCAATACAAGCTCTGAAAATGCAACAGACATGAGCATTTGCTTAAAATATTGGCATTTGAAAATTATTCATTTCTATAATAATATTATTGGGGGGTTTTTAAGTGTGCTCTATTTTGATTTTTTTAAAGTTGTATTTACATCACCCAGAAGCTTTGTAAGTGCCTTGCAATTATTCTGTGTGCTGGCTGGGATGTTTTTAATAGACAAAACCAGCTGACTTCGCTTTGCAATTATATTGCAGAAACATGGTTTTGGCTTAAAATGTTCCTTTCTAGTATATTTATTCATATAAGTTTAATTGCAATTTTTCTTGCACAAGATTTTCTTTTTATTTTGGTGCTTGGAAGTTGGAAGTGTTCTGAGAATTAAAACAAGATTTTCAGGGAAAGATGACATACCTTCTGAGTACTTTTGTGTTACTCTGGGTATTGTAGAAAAGAGTGAAAAATGGGGAAATGGTGATGAGAGCACTTTTGTGTCTTCACCGCAACCAGCTTGAGAACTGCACGTTCTCTTGTGGTTGGCACCTGGTACAAAGGGATTGCTGGAGAGCAGAGGGATGCCCACAATGCCTCCAGAAAATTCAGATTATAGCAAGGATATCTGATTTTCTGAGCAGTTACTGCTTTGGTGTGAGAAAGTTATTTGTAGCTACTGCCTTCTCTGTGATTAGAATGGAACAGGCAAGTTCAGCTCTTTGAAATTTTATGATTTTATTTGTAGCTGTTCTTGGTTTGCTTTGCAAGTATTTGCACTGCTACCTGCACTTAAAATTAAATTACAATTCTCTAATATTGAACAGTGATGAGTTTCATGGTTATGTATATGCTGGCCAGGAGCCAGGATACTGCAGGAGGTGAGACAGTACGTGTGGTAGGAAGGCAGATAAAGTACACATGGCTACAATGGAAGAAAAGGCTATTAAAACATAATTTCTGAGACTTTGGTCGTTTTAAGGGAGTGATTTTGCTACTGCATTGTGGTTAAAGTGCTAATTCTTAGCAGAAGCACTTTATAATACTTTTGAGATAGTTTGGCACCCTGCTGTCCCCGTTCAGATGTTTGCCTGGGATGATTTTTGAATGACAGAAAATGTAAGATTAGATACCTAAAAATGTAAAATAACTGCTAAAGAACTACAGACAGAAACTGACAAAAGTAATTTTTTTAAAAACGAACAAACCACAGTCCTTGTCTTGCTGTAACATGAAGGAGGTCAGTCACCTCAGAATAGCTGGGAAGTGAATACATTTGTGTGTGCAGCTCTCATTCCTGGAAGTCTTTCATAAAGCAAGAGTTTTCATGCAGCCTGCAGAAAAGTGGAAATGTGTGTATTTGGTCTTTTGTGATGTCACAAAAGAACTTTTCTGTGGTTTTCTCTACCATTGTTTGTGTCTCCTCACTGCTATTTGGGAATGGTGATGATGATGTGGAGCTGAGTCCAGCTCCAGCTCTGGGTTTGAAATCCTCGTGCTTTTGGCCAGTGGCTTGTGGCTTTTGTCCTTAAGAGCAGCAGCGATCAGGTTACAGCACAGTTGCTCTATAGCTGCATATGCCAGCTCCCCAAATTGCTGACACCTCTGATATCATATAAAAAGTATCTTCAAAAATATCTGAACGAAGTACAGCTATTAATTGAACAAGTTGTTTTTTGTCTAACATCACTGATACTTCCATTACCCAGAAGTAACCTCAGTGTGATGGAAGAGAACCCATCAAACTTAGTTTTGGGGATTTCATGCTCCTTTTTCTTATTGAGCAACTTATAGTGATTGGAGAGTGGGAGAAGAAGGCATAATCTCCATTAAAACAGTGAGGAAAAGCTTAAGAGGCAAAGCCTTTCCAGCACCAGGAGTGGTCTGGAGCCAGGAGAGGACGTGTGCCTGCAGCCTGGGGCTACAGGTCAGTCACACATTCTTAGCTTTTCATAAACTGGGCAAATGGACCTTCTTGAGATGTTGAGCCTAAGTATTCCCAAATAATCATAAAACTACTTCAGAAACTGAAGTTTTGAGTTCTTCTATGGTGTAATAATGTTGGTTCAAAGGAAGATGGGTAAGGTGTGGATGCTGAAAAGCTGCTGGCAGAGAAAAATCCAGCATTTTGCAAGTATTCTGTGAGACGGTACTTGGTTCCCACATAAACAAGCAGGATGGTTTTCTAAACATCTTTGCAGGTGTGTCTTAGATCCTGTTAGGGATCTAACAGGTAGTGTGGGCTCTGGCCAACCACTTGGAGAGGTGGGTGGACCAGGGACCGATGATCTTTGCCATAGACCAATGCAAGGATTATATAAGGCCTGCCTGTAATTAAATAAAGTGGGATATAATTTCCCTTAACCTGAGCTCTGACTTGGCCCTCTATTTTTTTTTCTTGCTGCCTGTGTTGCAACAGCTACAGGTAATGTTAAATGTCTTGACTTCTTTCAGTGTTTCAACCAGTTTCAGTATGATTATTTCTTAGATTTGACACTTCTTTTACGTGTTACTAAGACCTCTTTCCATCTAAAATTCCAAGTTTACATAAACATAAACCTCATTTTACAGTTGATTTCATGCAGTGTGCCCTCCTGACGAAGTTGAGGCGGAGGCGTGACACGCACTAATTCTAACATAAAGTGCAGGCAAAAAGCGTTTATTCCAGGAGCCAGTGTCATATATATGCACTTCTGTACGTTTATCATTTGTGTTAGTTGTCCATTGGTTGCTCAACTACTACAGTAGATTCACTGGCTGTTTTAAATACACCGTACTATTATTAGTTATCTACAACATAGACATCCCAAGAATCCAAACAAACGCCAGCTGCAGCCTTGTTGCTGTTTACTCTCTCTATTGTTTTGAATTTCTTGCTTCTCTTGACTAGATTTCTCACAGGTAGAAACAGACTGTGCTGAGACTAATGTTAGATCCAGACTCAGACAGGCTTTCTGACCTGCTGTTAATTCCCACACCCCCCAGCACATATGCAGACATCTGCTTGTCCCCCTAGCAATACCTATATGAGGCGTACAAACAGAATGAAGACAGCAGGGAAAAGTGTGATCTAGTAGGGAAAGGGTTAATTCATGACAGGAATGCCTTTTTAATTTTAAGGAATAAATAAAAGAAACAGTTGGGGTCTTAACATCTGGCCAAGTGTGTTCAGAAAGACTTGCAAGCTCCTACAGCAGTTAATCCAGATCAGGAGAGGATTAATTTGACGTTTGAAACATCCTCCATGCCTGAGGAGGGACCTGTGTAAAGTGCTTGTGAATGGGGTAGAGAGCTGCTTTGTAAGAGTGGGAGTTAAATTATGGGTATGAAGTCTGGGTTTTGAATTTGCAGGCTGGACTTTTACATCCTAATCTTCCGTAGTAGATCAGTAGCCTGAGTGAATAAGGAGTGAAAAATATCACAGATAATCTCAGACTTGTATAGACCATAAGAAATGCAAATTACTTGATTTTCTATATTTATTGCCAGATCCAGAAGTTTGAGTTTTTCTGCCTGTGGTAAGCAAGATTTCTTAAGCAGACCAACAGCTTAAAGAACTTAAAAATCTTTTGGTATTTTTTTACAATTTGACTCTATTTTAGTTTGGAAAATAGGTTAATTTGTTTTGAAAGGAACTCTTAGGGATTGGGGAAGTATTTCTAATGAGCAGGATATGTTGCTCACTATAGAGTAAATATTGGGAATTTACCTGCAGGTGTATTGGTAAAATTGTTGCAAATTTCTGAAGATTAATTTTTTTCTGGAAATAAAACTGCAAGAAGGTGTTTTATTGAACACGAAAAAGGTAATGGAGATAATAACGTGTATTATAACACCAACCACAGTAAATTACCAGCCATATGGGAAAGATTATATTTTTTTTATTTGGCTGTTCTGAGCTCCAAAAATTGTGGTGAGATTTTCACTTTAGAGTAGGAGACTTCCTCCAGTCCTCCTGTTGTAGCTTTGCATTTTGGTGGGAATATTCCGTTCTGAATGTTTGCCACTGTTTGTCAGAGGCTCTTTGCCTTTTCCATGATGATTTTTTGCCTTTCAACAGCGAAACGCCTACTGCCATCTTCATCCTTTTCACCATCCTCCTTCCTCCTTTTTCTCTTTCATTTTCCTTTTTGGACTTCAGCATTTTGCTGTGGTAAACTTGGACTTGCATTTTCTTGTTTGAGCATCTCATGAAGTACCATCTCAGGTGAAGTTCGCAGGATTTTTCCTACGATTGCCCAAGTCTAGACTTCCCGTTAGATCTATGCCACAACACGCTCTGGAATCCCCTAAGGCAAGGTCTTCTGAGCAGGGTTTTCAGAGGGGTCTGGAGAGCAGGGAGTGGACTTTGCTCAAGAGGAGGCTGTAAGTGAGCGCACATTTGGGATAGAAAAGCACTGTGCCCTCCACCTTTGGGATAAATTTGGGGGCTTTCAGGAATAAAACTGCCTTGGAGCCTTGCCCAGTCCAGAGAGCTGCTGGTGCAGAGTGGAGTTTGAGGGCTGATATTGCTGAGAAAGCTGTCATAGGAGAGATGTCCTGTGTGGAAATGCCCTGCTGTAAGAGAATGAGTAAACTATTGGTGCTTCTGGCAGCGTCCAAACTCACACAGTGGTTATTGTTTCTCCTTTTAAATACATTTTCTTTTCTAATCTGCAAGATGAGATAAGTAGAAGACTTTATGCAACTATAGTATTTTTTTATGTCAACTCTGTGCTGAGTGATTTATCTTTATTACCCACTAAAGCCTGAAAATTTGCGCTTATTTTTCATGTTATTTATTTTGGAAAATACATTAAATCGCTCTTCTCTCACTAGTTTAAATAAAAGAGAACAATTTGGCATTTGTAATAATCAAACTGACTGACTTAGGGTGGAATGGCAATTCCTTCAGCACAAGCCTAAACCAGGGGATTTCAGAAAAGTCAGCATCACCACGTACTGAGAGAAACTACTCCAGTTCAAGAACGCAAGTATTTTGAAAGAAAATTCGGCCAAACCTGGCCTGTATTGTGTATTAGCCCCTGGCTGGCTTAATTTACCTGGCACATGCTCAGCTCTGACACTAGCTGATTACACAGCTCACAAAAAAAAAGGGGGGGAGGAAGTATATAATGTCTGCACCGTTGTTTTTATATACTTACCCCTTCTGTGCCACAGAATGAGATGCTGACAGACGGTATTTAGTCACCTGTTAGGTCTGTTGGTTACGTGCTTTGATCTAAAACTTATTTTGCTCCTCTTGGCAGCTGAGCTGCTTCTTAATCCATTGATAAAACCAGTTTAATAAGCACTTGCAAAGACACTGACGTCACCAGAAGGAGACTGCGCTGGTGAGATCATGACGGGATGCCCGCAAACCCGAAAGAAGCCTTGTGTTCAAGGCTTCAAGCAAAATGCTTTCCTGAGAAGCAAGTAACAAGCAGTTCTGCTCTTGCTTGGAGTAGTTTAAGTCTGATGCTTCCTTGTGTTTGTTTCAAATGCATCAATAAGGAGAGGATGGTTCAAATAGCTGCTTTCCCAGGGAGAATTTGTATCTTGCTGTGCTTTGCTGTGTATTAAGACTTGTTTCAGAAGCCTCATTTCATCTTCCTTAATTATGTGTGTAAATACAATTTTCTTGTCGTGGAACAGTTTTAAGAAGAGAGCCATTACCTTGTCTTGGGGTGGCTCTCAATGCCTAAACAGAGCTGACAGCTTGCCATGAAAAGCGTAAGGAGTTAAAATGTGGTGTTTGTTTTGTTTGGTCTTTTGGAGGGGATTTTGTTTGGTTTTGTTGGGGTTTCCTGCAAAAGGTAAAGCTTTCTGGGTTTTTAGTTTGAGGGTCCCGTCACTCATTAAATTTGTGACTTATAAGAACCAGTTAAAGTAATCTTAATATATAAACCTTGGCAGAGGGGAGTTATAAATTTCTGGTATCTTGAGGGCTTTATTGCATTAGCATTTTAGCAAAATCAGGTCTTTCCTCTTAAGCTGCATGGCCATCTCTGGCCAGCTCTTACTGTCACCAAGCTGCCCTGAGAGAGTCACATGGGACAGTTTCCCCTGCCATCAGCTGCTGGCAGGTCCCTTCATTCAATTATCAGGCCATATTTTGTCAGCATGGAAGCAGCATCCTCTGCCAGCTTTGGGAGCTTTCCAGTCCTGGAGACCTGCAGGGCTGCAGGGTAGGAAAAGTGGCTTTTGTTTAGTGTTCTCTTTGTCTGACAGCTTGCTGGATGTCCTGTGGAGGAGCCTAGGTAATTAATTTGTACTAGGCGGGTAAAACTAAGAGTGTCTCCTCTCCAATGATCCGTTCTTTAAAAAAACGCTGAAGTTTCCACATGAAAGATGTTAGATTCCCCTACAGGGAAATCGTGTTTATTTTAATGCAAGAAATATGAATTAATGGAGATTATAATTGTGGACAGAGTTCTGGAGTATTTGATTCTGAATCTGGCTATAATAACCCCTGGAGTGGTGCTGCTCAGGTTCTCATTGAGTTCAGAACAGCTCTTCTGTCTTTTAAGCTAAAGTGATAAGGAAGTTAGAATTTCTTTTTCTTTATTGACCTTGTGACTGTTCACTTGAAAACAGGAACAAAGTATTTTAATAAATTTTTTCCTATATAGTTATGTAAGGGAAGTATTTATAAGCATCTTTGTTCCTGTAATCTTTTTTATTTTGATAAAGCTAAATCTACTAAAATTCCTGAGCAGGTATTAAAAACTAGTTCAAATTTTATGATTTGAAAAAGCTTAAACATACAAATTCAT
>VZRR01006553.1:126843-174609 GCA_013398015.1 Oreocharis arfaki | reverse complement strand
TTTGGCAGAGGAAAGGCTGATTTAAAAATGCAGGCTACAGGACTGCTGGTTAAACTGTAAATTACAGAAAAGCGTGTTAAGGCATGACATTGTTGCACAGCTAACGATCATTCTCTTTTGGCTTGCTGCCTCTAGAGGCATACGAAAAAGAGGAGGAGAGGGGGGTGAAGCAAGCAATCTAGAGCTTATACTAAATAAATACTGATAGGCTTGAAAAACAAAAACGAACAACTACAACAAAAAACAAACAAACAAAAAAAAAACAAACACAAAAGACAAAAAACACAGCCCTCCAGAGACTCCCCAGCCCCTGGAAATCCAGGACAAAAATACTCCCAGAACACAAAATGCTGTTCCCCATCTGATAGCTGTGCCTGCCAGAGCAGGGGACATGTGCAGCGCCAGACATGCCGGCTGTCACGCAGCCCCTGGGTGATGGCACTGCCAGGGGTGTCTGCACAGCTCAGAGAGGGCACAGCAAGGGGTGCAGGGATGCTGGCAGGGAATAATGCTTACGTGAGATCTGCTTTTTCTGAGGGAAGAAAAGGGAATTGTCACACGTGCGTTAGGAGAGAAGGTGACATGTATTTTATCTCGGGAAGTTCTCAGCTGAGGAAAGAGAATTAACTTTGTGGGTTTTCCTTGCTTTCTTCTTGGGAAGGCTTTGGGCTTCCATGTGAGATGATGTGATAAACATGAGAGCAAAAAAATCCCCAGAATTTAAACATACACTTCGTGTATTTTTAAAAATTATTTGCAATAAATGTTCATCCTCTCAGTAATCAATACGTAAATGTCCATTACTGTGAATATTAAACAATCTCATCTTTAACTTCTGGATGAAGAACATACACATTTAAGTGGTATAAGAAAGTGAATTAATTGGGGAAGCACTTCGTAATTTCAGTATTCTTCCTCTCCTTGCTTAGCTATGATAGTATCCCATGGAACAGAAAGCTAGAGGAAGAGAGATTTTCTTCCTCCCTGTCCACCACTTCTTGCACCAACCTCCCAGCTTTTCTTTCTGACTCCTTTCTGTTAGGAACTCTTTCCTGCTTTCACCCAGCTGCCTTCCCCACCCACATACATACTTGGATCTTCAGCCAAGTCTGTCCTTGCTCTCGTGCCCATGAAGTGTTCAGGTGCTGCTTCCACCTCTCCTTTCCCACAGATCTCCAGAAGCCCCATGAGAGTCCTTTCCCTCCCTGCTTCACATCACCTCTCCCTCCATCCTGTGACACTGCCCGTGCCTGCTCTGCTTCCTACTGCTGGTAGAGCAGCACTGAACTTTGCCAGTTCCAGTTGAGGTTGAAAAATTAAGTTTTGTCTCTGTTAACACAAGTCAGTTCCGGGTGTAGCAGAAAGCACCTCAGCTCCACTTCGGTATTGATGCCATTCAATGCCCACAGAGTTAACACCCTTATTTAAAAGCTGCAGTGGAAAGAGTCCCCACTGAACCAATCCCCAGTTCACAGGCAAGGAATTATAGATTTTCAGGGCTTTGGATGAGGCCAGCTGTGTTGTAGTTTCATATGAAGGATGTTCATGAGAAGATGCAGTGGTAAATAAAGCACTTGATGCTATAATTCTGTATTATCTAAATGGGGGCTTTTCTGATGACATTCCCACACCTATGGAGTTTTGAATGTTTTAACTTTAACATTTTCTGAACAGTAAGTTGTCATGATTGATGCTCTAGCATCTAAAAAAGATAGGGGAAAAAAAGAGATGGTGGTATAAACCAGATTCTTAGCTAAATGTTGTGAGCATTTTTACACTTTGACACTGAAGTTGTCATCTCGGATTGCACCACTGGCAGTCCTTGCAGATGATTGAGCCAATTCCCTTTCCCAGTGCGTCTTAAAAATAGAATATCTTGTCTACTACCATCTTCTGATTATAAAGCATTGTTTTACAGCTGTAAAGAAAAAGGAAATGTTTAAAACTGAGATTGAAAACACATGTTCAGCTGGAGAGACTGCTGGGATAAATTCAACAGCTGTGGACTTGCTATATCTTTAGGGCTGTGGCCATGAAAACTTGAAGTAGTATTTTTGCTTTGGGATGTGGTGGTGGTGGTGGTTTTTGTTTTATTCCTTTTAGATAAGCAGATCTTAATAAAAACTTCTGAGGTTTTTTCCTCTCTTTACAACATTAATGATGAATGTGACCCAGTAACAGGCAAACTGGTTGCAGTGCACATGCTGAGGTGGGAGGCCTGGGCCAGGAGTCAAACATTCCACATCAGCCTTCAAGATTAAAATGTTTGTAGTTTAGAGTTTTACACAGTTTTGATTGGAGTCTATCCAGATATTTGCATGCAAAGAATTATTGCTCAATGACAAATTGTGTTGATACAATCTGGTATGTGGGGAAATTTCCACTCTAGTGTGGTCATGTGCCAAGTATGATACCTCTTGGGAATAATACAATAAATGATGTGTTTTGGCCTCAAAAGTTCAGTGGACAGAAAAATCAATTTTCTATCATTTGGAAAAATCACAGATTCTGTATCTCTAAACAGAGGTGATTATCATTTTTGCAAGTTTGGGCTAAGATAGTAATACAAAAAGCTGAAACCCTGAACCCTCCTGCAGGGTTTGTAAAATACTCCTCCCCTTAGGAAGAAGGGTCTGTGGAAATGGCATTACTTGGGCTATCTGTGCTCCAAAGTGTGATTCTGCAGATGTGGTGCTGAGAAGCACCTTCTTCCTAAACAGGTCAGATATCGCTGAGAAGTTTTCTTTGTGTGCTCTGGCAGCTAAAAATTCAATTTAAAATCTGATCTGCTCCCCTTTACCTTGTATATACCCTAGCTGAAAGCAGGAAAATTTTCTACTCTCTAAATACTGGAGTTTGTTAGTAGACATTTGTTTCTGAGTCTCACTCACCTCCCAGAGCTCTGCTTCTCATTATGACAAAGCTACTGAAACCTCTGGGTGCCAGTAACCCACTCCTACAGTAAGTGCAGCACGTCTGGTAGCACAGAGAGGTTATACCATAAAGTTTAGAATAAACCTTTGAGAAGCTGCAATACCATGAGGAACAATCTGATGCTGAAGTGCCCCTGTAGAAACGTTCTCTCTTAGAAAGCCTGAGCTTGCTGGGCTGATGTGTATTTGACAAAAAACATTTGGAAGAATGCAGATCTGACTGTTCTGGATTTTAGCACCAGCTACTGAAAATAAGTCATGCAGGATCAGTCAGGAAGTTTCAGTATGAAGTACTTAAGAGTTCCTCAATGAGCTAGACTTTGAGCTAGTAGTAATAGGTTTCCTGCAGTTCTCCTCTCTAACTGCCTTTGCAGCAGGATCTGCATGGAGGAAATCAAGCCTGAAAGAGAGATGTGAAAATTAAGTGTATTTGTTGTATATAATGGTAGCATTCTTCTGCCTTTTTGACAAAAGAAACATGTCAGTGGCATAAAATATTAGTTTTTAAGCTGACTGGCTAAAAGAGAAGGAGTCTCACACTTTTCAGATCAAGTTTTGAGGCTGAAAATTTGTTTTTTCTTAACTGGACAGGTGATATCTGGAATTTCAGTACTAACTTCAACAGGAATCTTTCAGATTATTTCATTCACTTGTACTCTTTGTGAATGTGTTTTTTATTTGGCAGCAAACCAATGGTAGGAACAGGGATTACTTCGTGTGTTTTGTAATGAAATCACACTTAGCATTTATGGCATTTCACGTTTCTGTTGGAATATCACTGACATCATGAAGTGAGTTGAAAAGGCTTAACTTCTAAAATGACAGCTGAAGTCTTAACACCGAAATCTCTTTGATGATTAGATGAAATGCTCTCTGTTGAGAAAGAGCGATATGGGAAAAGAGAAAGGTGCTAGGGGGATTTAGGTCTCTGTCAACGTTTTAATTGCACAGCTCTCGGGTTTTAGTCACTCTCCCTAATCTTGCTTTGTGCACAGCTTCCCTTTGCTTCCGTTACATCCTCGTGTAGCTGCTGCCTGCTGATCTCTGGGCAAGTCACACTAACATGGGAAACAATAGTGTTAGTACTACTTAAAAAAGGGCTGGGGTTTATTTTGGTCTTGGTTTGGTGCTCTTAGGGGGTTTCATGCTTCTTTAGGCACAGGGAAGGGAAAAGTTGCCAAAGTAACTTCTTAGTAGTTGTCAGGCAGAGGATTATAAATTTTTTACCAGTCCTGTGTAAACTCCCACTTTGTGGACTGCTGCTGTGTGATGAGTTTTATTTGGTGGGCCGCTTTGAATGATGATAGGTCTTACGAGGTTTGTCCCACAGTTACATTTGTTGCTTAAAATACTGGCCTTGTGAGGAAAAGAAGTGTCTTTGGTTTCAAGGGTTAGTTCTGTTTGTACAGAGACAGTGATATCACTTTTAACCTGTTCAACACCTTCCTCAAAACAGCCCTCAGCCTCCAGGTAGACTCTCTGCCTGTCATGAAGCACTTTGGCTGTGGTAAGGCTCCTAGAAACAGCTAATAAATCTGTCAGGCTCTTAGGACATTGTTTTTAAGCGGGGATAATAAATATAAGCACAAATATGTACAATCCTGCCTCCTTCCTCTTGCAATCCTGAAAGGCTGGCAATACCCACATCTAAACTCACTAAATGCATTGTTTGTGTAAGTGGAAATACAGTTTTAGTAGCTCCCTAACAGCTCAGCGTACTTTATTTACACACAGAACTCCACGGACAATTTCATCTATTCATAAATAGAGTGTAAAGATGCTGCTGCAGAAATCTCTCTGAGAGTGATGGAAACCAGTTAAATATTGGAAGAAAATTAGAATAATGGTGGTTTACAGTGTTTAGTAGCTTAGAGTCAGTCAATCTTGTCATCATGATGATGTGAGCACATTTTCACAGACTAGCTGGGTTTGCTTGTGGCTCAATGCATTTTTCCATTCATGCTGTCCTTTGAACTGTGAATTTCTTTCTTCATTTGCATTGCTTTTTCACTCTGTTGTCTTAATTTTTAGTATCTTCCCCCAGAATCTTTCTGCCCCGTTCTCTTTCTTCCAACTCTTGTCATCCCACTGTGTCTACTAAGGAGATTCTGCTGTGTGCTGGCTCAGAGGTTCATGAGAAACGAGTTCCTGACCTTTCCGCTTCCTTCGAGGCAGCGGTCACTTCCCAGCTGGCATAAACCGTGTAAATAGAATAGCTGGGAGCTCTAGGAACGAAGGGAGGGAGCAGGAAAACTCCATGAGCTTGTGGTTCAGCCCAGGGTGATGCAGCCAGTGTGTGGGAACAGGGGGTTTTTTTTGTCTTTCCCTCTGCTTCAGGAGTTGGGGTGAGCAGCCTCCAATTTGGCTCTCCAGAGCACACAGGCAGTGAAAAAATACAACATCCAACCTCTTTGGTCTATAGATGGCATATAAAGTGCTGGCACCACCAGGGATATCTCCACGTGGTACTATTTCGTAGACTTTGCTGCAGGATATTTCAATAAGAGGGATAATAACTGGTTTGGGCTGACTGTTTTAATATCTGTTGTTGTTATGGACTGAATGACCAGCTACAATTTTCTGTAATTGCCTGCAGTTTTCCTTGGGCTTATGCAAGCTCTTTTCAGTTAGCCTGCTTTCTGAAGACTTTTCAGGAAACAAATCTCTTCATGTGCAAAGAGAAAAAGAATCAGATCTATGGGAACTGAGGAAAAAAATCCTCCAAATTCTTACAATAAACCACCAATAATCCAACATTTTGTGTAATGCAAAACACTGCTGCTGCCATTTTTGCTGAATATCATGGAAGGTTGTGACAGGGATACATAAACCAAATTTGCTTATTTTTCAATAGTAGATCTTAAAGTATTTTTCTTTGGAATTGTACTAATCCTCCTCTTACAGATAATTTTTTTGTTAAGACAGATGCCTTTGCTGCTTCAGCATACAGTTTAGTGGGCTCTCCTAACATGACCTAGCATTTCTTGCTGCAGAAGCTGGTAACACTATCAAACCTTTCCTCGGTTACTCACTCTTACGAAAAAGTGTTGCTCTGTTTTTTCTTCCTGCTGTGGGGTTTTTCAGTGATTCATTTCTCTTTGGAAGTGTTACTGGGCTTGATCTCATCCTTAATTTGCTCTGCGTTTCTCGTAAGCTCACAGCCTGTTGGTTTCAGAAAGGTGCCAGTGTTCATTTTTCGTTTGAATTGGTCGCTGTTTACAAGCCAAATGCTGACAGATGTGGTTATGAGAGCCTCGCTGCCGTCTTTTTGCAAAGAATGTTGATCTTTCTGGGGGTGTTTATGGATTTATTGGTAGCAGGCCTGCTGGTGTGCATAGCAGAGCTTACACAAGGGGTGCAGGACAAGACCTCCATGGAGTTCCAAGACCTTTTGAGAAAGGCTTCCAGCTCCTCTCAGGCCTTGACGAAGTTGCTTACTGGTAAAACTTCCACAAGTGGAAACTTGTTGGAAGGAAAGCAGATCCAGGTGGCTATTGTGTAAATGTGGGGAGACCTTGTCTGAAAGGCTGTTAAACAGAGAGAAAATTAGAAGGGGGTGAGTAGATGTTTTAGCTTGTCCTCAGTTCCAGGCTGTTTGTACATAGAGGGAGTTGTCTGTGAGAAATTGAATGCGGAGATAATTTTGCACTCGTGACGGAATAAATTTAATTAAAGTCATTTATTCCCCTTTCTCCCACAAACTTTTGGTATCTTTGTATGTCTGTTAAAGGGTCATTAGAGTGGAAAAGAAAGCATACGCTCTATTCCTCTTTACTTTTTTACTAGAATTGATAAAAATGCCAAGTTTCAGATGTGCTCCAAACCACCGGGGACATGTGAGTGATCACTGATGGGGAACTGGCTTCCACTTGTAACTGTTGGATAGAGCAGATTTTCTGTTCATTTTGGTTAGAGATGTTTGGAAGAAACTTTTCATGTTTCTGCATTTTTTTCGGATTTGTTGGAGAGATCATACTGTTTGTAGTTTGTTTTTTTTTTAAAGGACTACTCACCTTCACCCCTCAGTGAGACTCTTTTTCTTCTGGGTGGTTGTAGTTCCATTTTGTGCAAAATACGGGTTTTTACTTTGGCCTGTTCAAGGAAATGTCACCTCACACACAAATACCCACACCAGCCTTAATTCAAAATATCACTTTACTTTCCATAATCTTAGAGTTAGAAGATGAAACTCCTCCAGCCCCAGTCACAAAGCTGAAAGGATTTCAGAGTTTTCCTTACATCTGTGTTGTTGACAATTATTTTCTTTCCTGCAGTATGGAGAATTTGGATATGAGAAGTCTTCATTCCTAAAAGAAATTTTGGTGAATTTTGTATTTGTTTGATTTTGAGGGAATAAAAATTCATGAGAAAACAAAAAAGGCACCGGAAGTACTTTTTAAATAATAGATTTCTGAATATATTCAAAATTATTAACAAGTTGGCTTAGTTTTGGCTTCATATAGTGAACTAATAGTGAGAGGATGTCTGCATGTTTACCTTGTTCATTTTTTAAGCATTCTGATAGAGTTTAGTCTGTGACATTTAATAGCAAAGTAGCTTTGCCTTTTCTTCCTGTCCTTCCTCTTGGATTATGGAGTAGACTTTCTGTGGTGTTCCCTTCAGAGAGCTGTGGACTGTAAATCCCAGGTAATGCTCTCTGGTTCGAGTTTATCAATACAGCCTCACTTTTTGCTCCTGTTTATCTTGCAGGAGGTTGGGAAAAGGAGGAGCAGCTCAAAGTGTGCTCAGTGCCTGCTGAATTAAAAGAAAGCCTATTATTATTAATTTAAATAAATAAATAATATATTAATGTGTATTAATTATTAATTTATTAAAATTAAATAAAGTATTAATTAAAAATAAAGAATAAAATAATTAAAATAAAATTAAAATAAACCCTAATCACTGAGATGAGTACAATTAGAGCACATAAGCCTCCTTGGATTTCCCCTGGTTTGGGGTGAGCTGTGCAATGTGCCGCTGCCACTGTGCTGAGCAGCAGCTGTGACATTCCCTGAGCATCCCAGTTTCAGGTCAATAATGCTGTCTCTGTACAGTACACAGGGATTTCAATGCATGCCACATCATTAGTCCTGGGTAAGCTGAAATCAATACAGGCTCCTGCACTTTTGAGCAGTATACTGTACAAGAAACCATGCCAGGCAATCTCCTGGGGAGTTTGTGTTTGGTTATCACTCAAACCATTCGTAACACGAACCTCAGGGAAAGCCCCAGCTTCTCAAAGAACATATTCACCAAAGTTCTTGGTGAGTTTCAGCGTTGCCTTGAAGGCCAGGGCAGAAATTATCTTAAAAGTACAGGGGGCAAGAGGGAGATACACAGAAGCACGATTGTACCCAGTCATCTGAGACAAATGTCAACAGCTTCATGCTACATGAGCCAGGTATTCATGTCATGATTCTTACATTAGTGAAAAATAAGTGTTTTCTTTCAGGAGGGTGTATACAAGGTATAGAAAGATTAAACCACTGGCTACAATTGCTATTAAACAATAAATACAAGTGTGACAAGATGAAGCACTACTGCATTATCTCATTGCTCATATCCCACAGACAGAAGTACTTCTATCTGTGGCTGCTAAAGGTTGGACTCGCTTTTCTTGGAGGTCTTTTCCAACCTAAATATTTCTAAAGTTCTGTGTTAAAATGGATCGTGTAATTCGATTTATAGAAACAAAGTGAATTTAAACAAAAAGTGTCTGCTGTTTATCAAATGCTTCCAAAATTTATGTTTTGAGGAGGTACAGAGCAATTAACAGCAAGTAGAAAAGAGTGCTCTTTCATCTGATGATCCTATTTGAGCCTTGTACTAGCAAACTTGGACACTCTGACTCGAGAAGAGGTGCAGAAGACAGGTTTTTATAGCTCTGAAAGGGTGTTTTACTACGGTAGTAACTACTGCAGCATATAATTTATATTTTTTTTTATGAGGGTGATTTTGAATCCTTTTTGTTTGTTGTATTTCCAGCGGTATTCATGCTCTGCCCTTTGGATGGTTATTCCCCAACAGACAAACACATGGCTTGAGTATCTGAAGCAACTGTGATTTTTTGGCAACAAAGTTGTTTTCTTGCATCAGGAGAATGTGTTATACTCAAACAAGTTCTGTTCAGACAAATGGCTTGGCCTTAATGATAGGTGGTGTGGCTGTGAATTTACATTTCTGGCTAGCTGGTGCCTTCCCACCGGACATAAGGTGTGGAATCGTGGGACAGTGTCCCTGTCATTGGGCACTGGCGTGGGTAGGTTTTGTGTGCCCTCACAGCAGCCATTTCAGCACAAGTGAATGTGTTCTGAACATGGGCCTGGTGTTCTAAAAGGAGGTAAAAAAGCCTGCTCCCAATTTCTTTGCACTGGGTTTAGTACTAGAGGGGATTTAAAGGAAATGGGAGGGAATGCTGATGTGAGTCTGCAGGTGGTTCCCTATCCAAAGCCATTGTCCTACTGCTGCAACTTGTCTCCACTTACTGCTCTCCTGAGAAAATAATTTCCAGAGTTGGTGTATTGGATCAAATCTGAAATGGGCAAGAAATTTTCTTCCAGTCAGTAAAAAGTCACTTGATATTTCAAGGCATATTCTAGTGAATAAAAAATGTCTTTTGAATGTACAGATTTTCTTTTGTGAAATACTGGAAGGCAATATGTGGAAGCTGGTATTGTCCTCATTGGGAGAGCTCTGTGATTTTTCTCATGCTAAGACTTTGGCTTGTCTCCAAAAATGTTTTTCTATGTCTCATATATGGAAATATTTTAATCTCTTCTTTAACATATTTTTAAATTTATGTTGGTTCACCATCATCTTTTTCCCTGGAGGTCACATATTTTAGTTCTTCTCAGATAATAAATTATATCTGTATGGACATTCAGATCATGCTTTCTAGTGTTTGTCATTGTATGGGAAAATAGGGGGTCCATAAGCTGGTAACAGAAAATTTACCACAGCTTTGATTTTGGAAAGTGGAGAATGAGTAACTTCATTTTCCTTGTGAATCTTGGGTTTGTGGTGTAAATGCTTTCCCTACGTTATTCATACTTCTTTTAGAAGAAGGATCAATTAAGGACTTGAAAGGTGATTCAGTTGGGACTTCAGTGACAGAAGCACCTTCCATCAGCAAAAACAAAGACAAACTGGTGAGAAGATAATCTCTGTGACAGTCCAATGCAATACTGATCAGAAAATATAACCTTAGGTCAAATAAATTCTATTCAGGTTTATGAATAGCTTACAAAAACACAAAGAAGGACTTTGTGATATTTAGGTTATTTTGTGGAAGTGAGATGAGTGAATTGCTAATGTGTTCTCTTTAGGAGAGAGAAATTTTTTTATGATAATGCAAGTATCAATGGTTTGAAAGGAATCAAGAACCTGTTGCTCACATCATGCTTTTCCTCTGTGTATGTTTTTGGGGTTAGATTTTCTCACTGTTTTCTCTGTTTTGCATTTCCAAATATTACGTGTTTTTCACAAATTGACTGCTGTAATGCAATCGAAAATATTTATTCTATATTGGTATTGTTGGAATAATACAAAATTGGACATCAGAATAGTTTTTCCCAGCAGTCTTGAACACAGAAGTTATAAAATCATGAATTCTCATAGGCATTTACTGTTAATAATTTTCATTACCGCTATGTCAGCTAAAAAAACCCCCTTTCCTATTAGGTGACAATAGGGGGAAATAACCTAACAAGTTCAAAATCACTTGAACTGTATTTAAATACAGGTTAATTTTTAGGAAAAAGAGATACACTTTGGACAGGTTGGAAAATTAAAGGCAGTGTGTGTGCATGGTGCATCTTTTGGGGGTTGTTTGGCTTCTTTTCTCTCATTCATCACAGATTCTGGATGCGAGCATTAGTTATGCTTATCCTTTAATCCTACTGTCTGGGTTTGTTTATGTAAGATTTATTATATAGCCAGGGTGGGCAGTCAAATGAAAAACCAAACCTGACCCTCAGTCAGTGCAAGAATACCTATAGATTACTTTGTTTTACATGGACAAGTTAAATTTATTCTCAATCCATTATGTAAGAGTTGGGCTCCACGTTTCCTGAGCCACCAAGAGACAAAAATTGCTGCCAGTTGCATCTGTCTTTTTGCACTTCATTCTCTAAAACAGGGAGAAAAAGGAGCTGGGTAAGTTTTCTTTAAGTGTTCCCTTCAGATAGGAACTCAATGACTGTGTTTCATTGTGCAGTTAATTAATCATAATTGAATGTGCTTGCTACTGGCTGTGCACAAATCTTACCCAGCAGGAGTTTCTTCGGTCCCTGGTAAACTTTACAGAGAATAATTGGTAGATACCAGGAGCACAGGGCTTGGGTGAATGGGTATAAAAGCCACTACATTGTGGGTGCTCCCACATTTTTTTGGACACAAACCCAATTTCAATATGTATAAATACATTCAATCCCTAACATCATTTGTTTTAAGATACTTGTGATATTACAGCTTGTTCTGCTAGGGCACTGCAGTTGGAAGTTGGCTTCCTGGTGCTTTCCATTGTTTTTTCCCTTTATTTGACGAATGTGCTGAAGCAGACCGGAAATAACTAGATTCCCTGATTGTCTGGACAGTGACTGGATTAATAGTAGTGGAAATCACAGATGTTTTCACTCCCTGCATGTTGTATTCTGTAGTCATAGGGCAAGTATAGAAAAACTGCAGTGGGCTTGTCCAGATGTGCTGCTGGGAATTGCAGATTAAATTCATCCTGGTTTAAAAGACCTACATGAGGTTTATTAATCTTTAAAATCCCACTTAAATCCTGTTTTAATGTCTTCAGTAGGATTTAAATGATGTTTAATAGAGGCCCTTTGTAGAGAGGGGGAAAGAAGTGACCCTGCAGGTTACTAGAAATACAGTATTTTGCAATTTCATCAAGCCATATATAACAGGATTCCAGGGTCATCGATGGCCTGACCTTTTGTGAAATCCAAACTGCATATTTTATGAGGAAATATATAATTTCTGCTTCGACAAAAAACCCCCGAGGAATTCCAATGATTAAATGACCAAGCTTAGGCCCTTAAACAATGGTTATTGCCAGCTCCAAATATTTGGCTACTCCCTGTGGCTCCCTGCACATTTATTTAATTTTAAAATCTTTCAGTTTGGTTTAAAATAATATTTGGGAGGTTTCTTATTCTTTGGAGCTTTTCGTTGCTGCTTGTGAAACTTCTCTGCAAGCAAAAGACAAAGTACATTGATTTCAGCATTTCTCCTACAGTGTTTTTTAAAGTTACGTGAAGTAACCTGCGTAAAAAATAAACTGAGGAATTCTCCTTCCCCTAGCTCACTTGCTTTCATGCCTCTACCATTGCACATTCATACAGTTCATGGAGAATCTGGGTGGAAATGTCAGTTCTCGATCATGGCACCTTTAGCTGGAATACAAAGAAGTTACGAATTCTGGAGAATGCTGTAATTCTGAGAGCAAATATGGAGTTGCACAGCTGTTCTAGGCCGTGGTATTGGCTGTAGAGAAGAGGTGTAAGAAAAGCTTGTACTGGAAATACATTTTCACTCAGGTCCTGTGTTGTTCTGTGGGGGTGATGTGGGTGTGTGGTCCTGTGGCCAGGACAGGGAGAGCACAAGCACGGCAGGAACTCGGACTCTGCTCCAGCTCTGCCATTAACTAGCTGGGCAAACCACAAACCCTCTGCTGTTCACTCAAACTGGATAAAATGCTGACTCCAGAAAGGTCCAACAACCTCACTGAGCACACATTTGGTATGCTTGAAATTCTCAGAGAAGAGATGCTACGGAAGTTTTAAAGATACCCATAATTATTCACCCAGGCTACAAAGCTTTGCTGATATCCCAGAACAGCTATTCAGTGAACCACAGTGAATTTTCTTGCTGTATCAAAAGTAGGTAGTTTTGGATTTCAAAAGCCACACTAGCATTTGATTTGCAGATTTAAGAAATTGAATACTAAGTCGCTCACCTGTACAGTGAATTATTACTATTACAAAAAATATTCAGGGTGATATTGAATATTTTTTGTCAGCTCATGGTTCATTTCAAAGTAAGTCTAATTAATTGCTGTCACACTCTTTAAGGTGTGGATGAGTGCAGGTTTTACTTAATTTCCCCCTATAGGCAAAATATTTTTACTTAATTATGTGTAATTTTTTGCTCATCATCTTGTACTAACAAACAAATCAGGACATATGTTTATCAGAAGGAGCATGAACTGGCGGAAGAACAACAAATCAGTGGGTGGGAAATTGTGGAAAATGGTTTTTTGAGGCTTTTTAGGGAGACAGATTTGAATTCCAAGACTGACTTTGTGCACCTAAACCATTCCTGAAGTAATAAATCAATATTGAGGCATAATTTGGGGGGGTAGTTAACACAATGTAACACGCCTGCTAGGAAAAGTAGGATTTGGGGGTCTCCAAAATAAGACGGAAATACGTCAGAGCAGGCGGAATTTTTTTTCCCTCCATGAATTATTGTGCTGAAATGGAAAAATATACATTTAACCAAGTGTTAATTTGGTCAAGAGGAAGATTAAATCATTACATCAGCAGAGAGTGATTGAATTTATTTGGTCCTTGCTAAATGCAGATATTTTGTGCGTAGGGGGAAAATGTTGCAGATAGAGACTATTAAAACAGGATGGTAAAAGAGGTATTCTCCATTACTGCCTCTGCTTGCTAATTAATTAGAGAAGTATGTTGCTGATTGTCTTACAAAATTGGGCTGTAAATCATGAAGGTGTTAAATTCCCAGGAAGTCCATGTTCATATTCTCTCTATGGGCTGTCATTTGCCATGTCTCCATTCGTGCCATGTGCAGCAATCGAGAGCAATTTGGATCCAGAAGGATTGCCCTGCATTCCCTCTGGGACTACAGGAACCTGCAGCTTCAGTTGGTGGTCAGGCCACTGCAGGAGGCACAACACGTTATTGGGAGTAAACACAGGATGGAGTGTCCTGCCTCTGCCTTGAGGAGCTTAAAACTGAAAATGGGCTGGCAGACCACAGGCAAGACAGCAAAGTGCTGCAGGCACGGGGTTGATGCAAAATGCAGATGTCTTCACAAAAATAAAATTGTTTTTATCTTCTGTCTTGCTTTAACTTCCTCAGGGGCAGTCGTTCTGTTGATACTCACAAGCTCCAGACCAGGATGAGAAGAGGAAAATGAGGATGGGGATGTCAGGAAAGACAGATTTTGAGAGGGGGAAGCATTTTATGAGCTCTGGTGGCACTGATGTCCTGACCTAGACAGCAGAGTTATTACTTTGTATAGTTAGACCAATATCAGTTCCTCAAAAGATCCGACAGCAGCGTAAGGGTAAGAAGGAGATCTGTGATTATCCAGCAGGTATGTCCCAAACCAATAATTTGAAAGCAGCTTGACTTTCTCTGAGAAAATGTAGGAGTGGCATGGATAGCAGAGCTCCCCTCAATACCAGGGCAAGTTTTTCATACAATCTTGCATGCTTATCAGGCACCATCTCATTTGTTACATGGACTTGCTGAGATGATTCTGAAATGCATTCCCTGGTAGGCGAGCAAGGCATGTCCAACAAGTTGCTGCCAGTGATCGTCTTTTAAATGAGAAAGTTGTTTTAATGGCGTTTCTGCAGGATTTCCCTTTTGGTTCTTGCACAATTCCATGATATCCTTGATGACAGGGATGGTAACATAGAACGGGTGCATATTGAATTGACAGGTGACACTCTGCTACAAGGAACTGGAGGAACAGGAACAGCTTGGAAAACTATGTAGCAAAATAACATCGAGAAAAATCAAATAAAATTATTAAGAAAAAAGTATCTGATTATGCATTTAGGAATAGCTAGATGGTTATTCTGAAGAAAAAATGCATTAAGAATTGCTAGGGCTTCTGGTGGACTGTGATGCAAGTAGTGGCTAATGTAATTTTGTACAAATTACAAGTAGGGATATTTAAGCAGATGTCTCATTTGTAGCAGATGTGCAGTGATGCTCCCCTCTGTTAAGTGCTCTCACGCTTTCATCTGAGCTACTCTTTCCTGCTGTTAGCCTCAAGTAGCTAAGGCAGCAGCAGGCTAAACATGAGGAAAGGTTTTTGCTAATGCTAAGGGTAGTGTGGTGCTGGAATGATTGCCAGGCTGTGGAGCTTCCACTGGAGGTCTCCAGAACTTGTTAAATCTTCGCTAGTTGGGTGTGAGTTGACCCCACTTGAAAAGAAAGGGTGGGGGCAGCCCAGCTGAAATCTTAAACCACTTTCATCCCTGTTTTCCGTGATATCATTCATATCCAGGTATGAAAGCCCTGCTGTGCGGCTCTCTTACGATCCGTTGTGTGCTCTTAGCCCGTTGATTTGTGATTTTAGCAGGATGTAAAGCAGGAATCCTGCCTGCATTGCCAGAAGGCACTGATATTTTGACACTTCCATTCAGTAATATTGCCTGAGAACATTTTTGAGGAATGACAGGCCTACACACCTTGGATTGCATATATATCTACTGACTCTGCATTGTACAAGCTGGGTATATTTAGTTTGTGGCTCAGTTCGTTGTGGCACACAAAGTTTTTTTATAGGTTCTGTGCCGCATAAGAGCTTGCATGGGGATCCTCTATGGCTCCACCAACACTCACATTTTTGCTGGGATGTGATGCTTGTTTGGGAGAAGTTGGAAGTAAAACAAAATCAGGTCTGAAATTGGGATTTTCGTAATAGAGTGAAATATATTCCAGGTGAGATTTACTACATTCTGAGGAGGGCATGATTTTGCATCTAATTCTTGTGGGAAGGGAAAGGAAGTTTTCTTATATTTTTGCAATCTCACGTGTAAATTTTCAGGTAATTGAATGCAGCAGCACTGAAGTTGTATCAGAGGAGGTTTAGGCTGAGTATCAGGAAAAGGTTCCTCACCCAGAGAGTGGCTGGGCACTGAACAGGCTCCCCAGGGAAGTAGGCACAGCACCAGCCTGACAGAGCTCAAGAGGGATTTGGGCAATGCTCTCAGGCACATGGTGTGACTCTTGGGGTGTCCTGTGCAGGGCCTAGAGTGGGACTTTAATGATCCTTGGGAATCCCTTCCCACTCAGGTTGTTCTATGACTGCAGGTCTCTCCCAGCATTGATGATTCTGTCAAAAGTACCATCAAATGAGTAGTAACTTTACACCGAGATTTCATGCCTCCTGGATAATCCTGGGAAAGATATGTCATTTCAAAGAGCTAATTAAACAGTGGGAAGCTTTTTAGATATCTTCACATGGAATCTCCAGTATCAACCAAGAGACTCGAGCAAAGATCCTTGTAAAGAAAGAATACTAGGAAGGCCAGGATGTGAGAAACTGGTTGGATGGCAGGTGGTGGCTGACCTGCCAGAGCTGCCTCTGGAGCTCTGTCTTGTGCCAGGGCAGGGTAACTGCCAAGAAACCCTGTTCAACAAAAAGCCAAAACCTCTTCCCTAGCTGTCCGTCAGGCTGTTAGGTGGAGTTGCACGAGCTACTTTGTCATTTTGTCCCTACTGTATTCTCCCAACCTTCTCCATAATCCAGGCCATGAATTATAGATTATTTTATAGCCGTTGTTTTCAACTGCTTATCCCCTAATAATTACCTGCAGTCATGCTGATACATATTGAGTTCTTGAAAAAAAAAAAGCCAGCACACAGAAATGACCTGAAGAAAGCAGATTTTTATTGCTTTCGTTCAGGTTACGTGAGGTAATATTTTGCTGCATTATGTCAATTGTTAGGATGACACCACTTCCTAGGGTTTAAATGATTAATTAGAAGCCTGGGTTGAGATGTAAAATTAAATACTTGTACCAGTACAATCAGCTTTACTTTTTGTGTACTGAAACTGTAATGAACTGCTTTGTAAGGCCAGACGTTTCCTCTAGCAAGAGTGGAAATTCAGCTGGTATGCAGCTCTTTGGCAAGAGATTAAACAAAACCTAATTGCTTAAGTTATATTTGCAAAATAATTCTAAACCACAGGACTGTTTCCCTTTTCATTTTTGCTACAAAATTTAAAGGCCTTTTGAGTGGGTTTTTTGTTCCTCTTATCCCTTTACGTTTATGATGTCTGATACATATTTTAAATGTCAAGTTTCATCATCTTTATCACCATTGAAACTTTAGTTGGAACTGAGTAAAAGGGCATCCTGTGAACAAAGCTGCCTTTCAACCCAAGGTATCGATAGTTGTCATTCCTGGTTGTTACTGAAAATAAATTAATTTTGCTGATAGGCTAAGTATTCCTTCCCAGATGGGAATCCAGACTTTCTTTTTGTTGCCCAAAAATGAGTATGTAAAAGCACCTCCAAACTGATTAGTTCTGGCTCTAGCATGAGGCTGGGAGCGTGTGGGATCAGTGTTGTGGCACCACAGCCTGTCACGGTTCCTGGGCACGTGCAGGAGGTGATGGCAGGAGGAGGCATCACAGCTCTCCCCTTCTCCTGCAGGTCTGTGGTTTGTGGGCTCATCTTGGAAAAGGACACTTGTGTGGGGCCAGAAGTCTAGGCCTGGGAGTGTTCTTGCTTGTGATTGAGTTTAGGATGTTCTCCCACTAGATAGCAGGACACCATGGAGCTGTGGGGGGCTGTGGGATCCTGGGGTGACCTTGACTTCCAGGATGGAAATCCAAATGAAAGCAAATTGAGGAAAATTCATGATGAAATTTCTTATAATTTTTTGAGGCTTATATCCTCTGTGGCTAATTTGTAATGGGGAAAACCCAATGAGAGCTGACAGACGTGGGATTTGAGTTTTCGTTTCTTTTTTATTTTTTCTTCATTTGTCCAGCAAAAACTTCTAGATCAAGCAATGCAACTTTCAAAGCAAGTATTTCACTGATTTATTTTTAAGTACTATTTTTTTTAATGTACACAATGTGATGGTGCTGGTCACGGGTTTTAGAGGTGGCCTATCCAAGCAAAACTTTGCACAAGGGAATAAGCACACTTTCATGGATATGCACATGGAGACCAGCAGCGAGCAGCTGGATTAAAAGAGGCAGTTTTGAGATTAAGCAAGTCTGAAGCCACAGAAGTTACAGCTGCTCTGGTGAAGTAATAGCTTACCCCCCTGAGGACATTACCTGACACTGAGAGAGGATTGTGTGCTGCTAATGACTGCTGGAAGAGGAACATCCTTTATGAGAGGTGGGGCTTGGCAGAGCTCTGAGGCAAAATCTGTGCTGTTGGGACCTCTGTTACACCATTTGCATTTCTGGAGGGGTTTTTACACCCTGCTCAGAGCCTGCTCACCCTGGCGTTGATGGTGTTGTTTGGATGTCCTGTGCATATCCATGCTTGTGATGTTAGGAGCACTGGGATGTGGTTGTCCCCTACAAAAGTGGGCACTGGTGGTGGTGGGGAATATTCCAAACCATTTTCTAGGATGCAAACAGAGCTCCCTTTCCTTGTCTGGTGCTTTAAGTGAAACACAACACTAGATGGGGGAGGCAGGCATTCCTGTCGTGCTGAGAAAGGGCAGCATGACAAAAAGAAAATCCATCACCATTTAGTGTCCTCCCAAAATCTCCCCAGCAGCAAAGAAACCTAGCCAAAGGATTTTTTACAATTATTAGCTTTTTTCAATGCTAAAAACTACTTTGAGATTCCAGGCAAGTCTAATTCAAATGCAATATTAAACCACGCTAGAATGTCTGTCCCAGTTTAAACAACCACAGAGGCAGCACACCAGAAGGTCTACACCACAGAAATGGTGGTTTTTTGGAACAAGTAGTAGTTAATTTAGATGAATAGCTTTTACCAAACTGCCCCAGAGAAATTATCACTTACAATTAAAGTAAATACACTTCATGCTAACGAATACATTTTCAAGTATCAGAACGTTACTTTACTCTCAATTATGCTTCATTTAGTGGCTCTTGATGAATTCATTGACTAAATAAAGCTTCATTAGCTGATTCTTGCAGTATCATTCACAAATGTTATAATTATTTCTCTTTTAAATGCAGGGAAACCAAGGTAGACAAATCAGGTGGTTTGCTGATGGCTATGTACAGAATTTACTCTATAAACAAAATTGAAGTTTAGGTTCCCACGGCTTTTCCTCTGGTGTTGAAACCACTGGCCCTGATTTGATACCTATTTAAAAAAAAAAAAAAACAACAAAGAAAAACACCACCACCAAGACACATCACAACAAACAGACAAAACCCAAACACACTCCACAAAAAAACCCCAACCAAACCAACCAGCTTTCAATCTTGTTCTACAAAATTATCAATTTCTGTACTGGCTACTCTGACAATATCTGAAAATTATTCCAATTAAATATATTTTAGAAGAGGATTTTGAGACCCAATAGAAATTAAACCAATAAGCTTTTTGTTTTCAGACCTAGTTTTATTAGTTTGTGGTTTTTCCATTTGTTGACTCTATAGTGTTAGACGTGTTTTACACCTGGTTTTTAGGCTGGAAGTGTAACACCTTTTCTGTCAGGAATATTTCTGTAAAGTATGCATTTTAACCTTTCACAAGTCGTCACATTAATGAATCCAAACTATTTTGAGATTTTTCAAAATCTCTGTGGCTGGATAAAACCACTCACCACAGACCTCACCGCCACTTTAGTGGAATGACCTGCAGAACTGGTAGCATAAAAGAGCTGAGAAACAGCATCCTAGATTTGATTTCCCCTACCACCCCTTTCAGATTTCCAGCTGGCTGTAAAAAGACGACAGGACTGGACTTGTGCAGACAGGCTGATGTCTTTGAGTGGGGCAGAGAAGCACAGGGAAAAAGAAAGATGAGCAGAGTTTCTCTGGTTCTTGCGTAAGTGCATCAGACCCACTGGTATGTGCTTCCCCCAGTCCCTGGGCAAACTGGGGCAGAGGAGCAGAGCTGGAATGCTCTCCCTGCTCAGCCAGCAGTGTCAGGATTGCCTTCTGCGCCTGACTCTCTCTTCCACTTGAGAAAATCCACTCCTTGCTGAGGCTGCATTTGAAAGAAGAATTTAAACCGTAAATCAAGGCTGATTCTGTCCTTATTTAGTGACGGATATTGTTGCTTTCTGGAGCAGAGGGAGGCAGCTGCCTTTCAAAGCCAAGTCATTTGACCCCAAACTCTACAAAAAGTGTACAGGAATCAGACTCTTACTCTCATCTACTCACGTCACAGAGGACACCACAACTGCAGTATGTTGGTTTCATTGCTGCTGCTTAGTTGGGTTATGTGAAGCTGCTGTGAGCACAGAGAACCAGTACTCAGTACCTGTAACAAATTATTATACATACAATTAGTATTTTATAAGACAGATGTTGAATACTGCAAAAAAATAATAAGCAAAAATGTTACTGAGGCACAGGAAAAGGGGATGAGCCTGTGGGTAGGAGATTGATTTGCTTTTTCAATAAGCAAGGACTGATGGTGCCGTTGTTCAGCTAATACATGACCACGATAGTCATGGCTTTGTTTTGAAGAGCAGAAAACCCTGATTATTTACTTTGAGCAAACTTTCTTAAACCCTCAACCTGTTGTGTAGCTTAGGATGTAAGGCAAGGCACCACTTCTGCTGTTCTACAGCACTTTGGTAGGTTAGACACTGCAGCTATCCATAGGCTGAATCCCTTCCTCTCCTGGGATATCTCCAGCTCCCTTCGGACAGGGTAACAGCTTCCTCTGTAGTGTGTCACAAGTCAGTGACAGTTTCCTTCACAGAGAGTCCACCTCTGAGCCTCCTTGCCCCTCTGTGTTCCGCTGCTCTCTGTGATGGGATGTGTGCCAAGTGCCTCTGAGCTGGGGATTTGTGGGGCAGCCCTCACAGGGGCAGGAGGCAGAGCCTCCCCTGCCTCCTTGGGCAGGGGTAGTGGGGCTCCACCCTTCCCTTTCTCCTGCTGACCAGTGCTGCCAGCTGAGTATTCCCCGTCTTGCCTGAAGCTGTTCTTGCTCCAGCTGTTTACATGTAAATAATTAATATGCTTTGTTATTAGTGGAGTTGGAGCTGGGGGAGGGAGCAGGCAAGGCAGACACAAAACTTGTTTTCTTCTCAGTGGGAAGGAATTTTACTGCTCTTGGAGCCCTGGGGTTTGATTCTTTACAGTGTTGACATGTCCAGATTTCGACACTGCTCTTCTTATCAGGATGTTTTGCTCCAACACTGATGAAGGTAAAATATCTGGAAAAGTCTATCACTTTGTAAAAAGCCAGCTGAAAGAAAATTAAGTATTTATAGGCTTTGTAGGTAGATTGGTGAAGCACATCTGCAATGATTCTAGTGGAGGCTCTTCTCAGTCTATCATATCTTTGTCAGTGCTTGTTTCCAGTGAAGGGAAGGACAACTTAAGTGCTACAGAAAAGCACATAAATTACTGCTATCCTTTTGTGTGAAGTTACCCCAGAGGTAATACAAATATATTAATATGGTCCTTTTAAACCTTCTAAAAAGGCTCTTAGCAGAGCTCAGGTCCTCTGACTTGTATAGCTACGCATGAAAACTGAGAATACTGAAGATCTGGAGTGTTTCCTTACATCTGATATCATTGACTAGTGATAATATAATTGTTACTAGTGATGTTATAATTACTACTGCAGCCAAGATGGATGCAGCATTCCCAACTGAAAGGAGCTAAATGTCTGCAGACACAAGTGGCAAGGTTTACATTTCCTGAAGTGTTCTGGAATAACTCTTTATGTGTTAGGAGTCATGATGTGCACTTAGAAAGTCTGCAGACTTCAGCAACAAAGCTGTCTGGACCAAGGCAGGAATATTGAAATCTATAAGGGATGTCAGTGCTCTGAGAAGAAAAACCCAGCCAACTGCACTTGTTCAGCCCCACTGCTGCTTTAGGTGCCTGATATTCTGAAGCAGCCTGAAAAATTGCAGGTTACTAATTGTCTGTATTTTTGTTCACTGTGTTTCCACAGCGTCTGACACTTGATCTTCAAAGGCTATTGGATGTCAGGTGCTCTGGTGTTAGCTGAAATCACACTGCTTTCACCTCCTCTATTTCCACCATATACAAGAGGGGGATCCCTCTTGCATGACAGTGTGGTTGAAGTGCTTCAACTAGAAGCTGTGGGAGATGTTTTCTAAGCTTCAAGAAGAGGGTGCTTTGCCTCCAAATGACAAAATCATTCGCTGCCCTTTCCTTGTAATCAGAAACATTCAAAAGTTAAAATGCTGTTCCCTTCACATCCTTACCCCAAGTCAGTGCTGTACCCAATCGATGATGTTGAGCTAAACTGCTGTGAATAAATGAGCTGCTGTAGGACTGGGGACCAAGTCTGGCAGAGGTCCTAGTTTCTTTCCATTCTCTTTCCATTTTAGAAGGAATTAAGCAGCTGGTGCTGTCCATCTGACTGAAACTGGACTTTTACACATGCTTTCACACTGCAATTTTCACTTAACGGAAAAGGAATAAATCATTGTTGTGATTCTGGTTTCTGCTGTTAAAGCCAGGCTTGCAGTATCAAACTGAGTCAAAACCACTTTTCTCCTAAGCAGCTGCTTGAAAGTCCAGGTTATGAAGTGTTGTGTGGTATTAAGGGTCTCAGAAACACCTGGAGATATTGCAAGAGCTGATTCGGATGCCCTTAAATCTGACAAGTTGAATTTGCTCTGTTGAAGGCCTTGAAGAAGAGCTGTCAATCCTTTAAGTCTGACTGGATTGACTTGGAAGGCTGTGAGGATCACTCTTAAAAGGCAAATAAGTAAAAAGATACTGCTGTTGAACTCTAGGGGTGAATTGCTTCAACAGAGATAGTTACTAACACAGGTTCCTTCTACTCCCATTATTTTTAAAGACTGTGGGTCTCAGCAGTTGGAGGTTAAAAGGAAACCCTATATTTTTCTTCTGAATGGCTGAGGGCATTTTTTTTATGGTGTATGTATTACAGCCGAGTTTCTTAATAATTTGAGAATAAGGTTGGAGGATGCCACTTGCACGGGATCTGGGACTTACCCAGCCATCGTCGCATGTTTACAGACAGGAATCCTTTCAATGCCCTGATTACTACAGAGTAGTTAGGATGAGGTAATAAATGATGTTTGCTCCAAGTTTACTTTTGCTGGAACGTGTACCGAAAGAAGTAAGCTGAAGGGGGATTATCAGGTACTCTGTTGATCCCACAGCCTGTGAAAGCAGGAGTGTGGCACTGACTCAGAGGGCAGGAGGGCTTTGCAGCTGGCCCACAGTGGGGTGCTGCCCTGGGCCTCTATTTAAGCTCCTTAGGTGGCCACTGACAAAATAATGTCACTGGCCTTCTGCCCCCGCGAGTGCCCGGGCTTTGTGCCCTCGTTACACGGCTTTTAGGGCAACAAAAGGCGCGGGAAGAGGCGGAAGCTCCTCGGGTGCGTCCCTAAGGACCTGGTGGAGCTTCCCCACGTCTCCTGCCATTGGGCCGGCGCTCTCTTAGGAAACCTCGGAGAGGGACCCGCCAGTCCCAGCAGCGAGAGGATGGAGAGGTAAAACCAGGAGCGTCAGCCTGGACAAACTGATTGCTCTGATCTCTGCTGACGGGCGTGTGCACATGAGTGTGTCAGACACTGCCTGTCCCAAGCTAGGCTTTGGCATCGTTGCTAAATACAAAAAACACCACTGAAGAATAAAATAGAATCTTAAATAAAAATAATAATGAAAGTACTGCTATGAATCAAAATTATTTTGCGTATTTGGGGTCGTGTGTGTTTGTTTATTATTTTGCTCTCTTAGTGTTGATGGTGTTTTTCATGAGTTTTTAATGAAAGCAGAAAAGTTTTGGAGTCTTTAAATATCTCTCAAATGCTGGCAGGTTGTGTTGTTGGTCTGGGAGGTGGGGGCAGGAAAAGGAAAACACTTGGCTCATTGCCTTATAATGAAATACAAAAATAATGGATGAGCATGGAAAATGGAGGAGTTTTTTCAGCATTTTAATTTTAATAAACCCATGCTAGTGATATTAGAAAATTTTATTATACAGCTAAGGTACTGATCTGATCTCATTCGCAGAATAATATGTTCAGAGTAAGAAGACTTGGAACAAAATTTTCATCTCTTTCCTTGCTTCTGTGTCTTGGAAAAAAATTGCCATTAATTTTAGGGAAGAGTTACCAACTTTAGTTTGTTCTTTCTCACATAAAAATAAATGTAGTGATTGTTCTGTGGAAAATATGTCTCTGGCCAGATGCTGTGTTTCCAGTTCAAGATTTTTGAGGCAGTCTTGACTGCATAAGGACTGTAGAATTTTGATTGGTGTTTAAAGAATGGCCATATATATATAAATTGTCCTGCTTGCATGCAAAGCTCATAATTGATTTGTTGTCTTTGCTCCAAGTAGTTCATCTGTTGAAATATCTTTCCAGAAATGGAGCTTTTTGATATTTTGTATATTATTCATTATATGTCTCCAAAAGCAAATATATCATTTACATAACTTGTGCAAAAAGATAGAAAATAGGTGATGATTCTTCTGATCAAGTGTTTTGAGTTAATTCTAGTGAAGATAAAATCATAACAACATCATTCTGGAGTCTTTTAAACTAAGACAGGAAAACCAGATCCTGGCCTTAACTTTCAAGAGGAATAAATATGAACACTAATTACAGAGTGTCTGTGAAAACTCTGTCTCTGTACCAAGAAGTCCTCTGTCCCCAGCAGTCCCATTCTTCACCTCTTTCAATCAAGCCAAGTATTCAAATCGTTATGCTTGAGTTTTATCTGATTAGAGACCTGAAGTGTGACCTCTGACACCACTTCGGATAGTTTTAAAATTATAGTAGAGAAAACATAGTACGACCTGAAGAACTTTGTAAATTAGACAGCCCTTCTCTGTTTCAGTCAGACGAATTAAATTAATATATAAATTAACATATGCCTCACATTCTAAGAGATGAGTCAATTTTAAAATAGTTCACTTTTTGTTTTAAATTTTGGCGAGTACTGTGGTTTTAAATCTGGTCTTTTTAATAGGGCTGATACCCTGCTGTAAAACTTGGCTTGGGATTGTTGTTTATTGCCCGAGTGCAAAGCAGCTTCAGGAAGAAGAATCAGCAGAAACAGGCATAGCTCTGGCAACCCAGGCAACCCAGCAAACAAATGTGCCTGCATTTCTTGTTCCTCCATAGACAAAGGTGCAGAGCTGGTTGGCTGGGTGGTGCTCCCTGCACAAGCAGTGTCAGACAGAGACTCTGTATATCTCAGAAGCAATCTCCTCGAGTGGGTTGTTAGTTCATCAGCACCGTGGTATTCGTGTACTCTTACAGTGATAAAAGCTGAACCCATCCCCACTCCCACGTGCTGCCTACAGAGTGTTTTGTTTTGCAGATCCTTAGAAGTTTTTGTAAGAAGATGCATCTGGGGGAGGGCTCACCAAAGGAAACCCATCTATGGTGTTCTCAGTTTCTCAGCTGGGTCTCAGGCAGCTGCTGTCTCTGCAGCAGGCAACTGGGATCTGTCCCTTCTGGAGCAGCTGCAGCCGGGGCAGCCTGAGGTGCTGGGCAAAGGACTCTTAAAAGTAACCCTGGGCACCTCTGTGCCACTGCCTCCAGTAACGAAAGGGGAGAGGAAGAATCTGACACTGGCAGAATCTGCTGTGATGTGCTGAGGGGAACTGAGGAGAACAAGTGATGATGCTGTTTTTGCTGCAGTTCTGCCCCCACAAGCAAGCACAGGCAGTGGTGTTGGGATTGACTTCACCGGTTAGCAGTGTTGGACAGAGGCAGGTTTCGTGTAGAAGCACTAGGAAAAGATACAGATCTGTTTTTTCTATTATAAAATCCTGCCCTTAAGTTCATTCCCTTAGCTCTTCCTCAGTGATAGGTCTTGCAGGCCCTTGCCTACTGCAGAACGACAGGTAGGACATTTCATAGCTGCTGTTTGCAGAGTTACCAAGAAACCACTCTAAAATGTGAAAGGCTGAAAAGACCTGCATGAAATGTTATCAGTTTATCAACATTCTGTCATTCAAAGTGACTGGGTTTGACACTGGTCTCTTCCATAGACTACACTGGGAAAAGATGAATCCTGTAACACCTATTGCTTCATCTTGGTATCAGTTCATACCTTTTGTCTGATTTTGAAGTATCTGTGGCAGAGATATTTTTTCCTATCTCTTCCAAATCCCTGCTGCTAAGTAATGAAGGCTACTGACAGTAATCTTTCGTTATAATGGGCAGAATTTCTGTGCCAGGTCGCTGCTGATCTGCACGCAAAGATGTGCCACAACTTCCCTTCAGCACTCAATTGCCTAAATTGCACAATGTGAAACCTACAGAGGTGAAGAGAATGGACTATTCTGCTAGAGGAGCATTGACTGGAGTCTGAAGTATGTTTTTAGACTGATCTTTCCTTGTGGGTGATCAACTGTGACATGCAGTGACCTTCCTGAGGTAGCCAACAAGTACTTCATACTGCTGTTTATTAAATCCTCACTGGTCTACAACAAATATAGCATTCATTCTCTTTGGTTAGTCGTGGTTCTCCTGACAGCAGAGGGCTTTCACTCCTCCCTGCACAGCCATCCCTTCTATACAGCTGCTGAAAATGGGACACCAACTGCAGGAAATTATTTATAGACTCAGCCACCACTACTCCATCAATTTTAGCAAATATTACACTTAAAATGCCATTCAATGTGCTGATGAATTCTTAACCTGCTAGTGAAGTTGCTGTAAACACCATTCTTATCTTGAGCTTCTCTTACATAAAGAAGGATCTTTAATGGGTAAAAGTTATGTATAAATTATACAGTCAATGTTGTGTCTGTAATTCAAAATTTCCTGTTTCACGCTGAGCTTTTGTTGTGTCTTTGTATTCATGTGTGTCATTTAATGCTCTATTGAGCAATATTAAAATGCCAGAACCATCCAATAATACAAATCATTCAGCAGAGGCAGCCAGAGCCTATTCATGTTTCACTGAAACCAAGCATTTCCCAGCTTGTTTGTTACCAGTTGTTCGTGGTGCTTTCAACGTCTATATTGCACCTATTGCTATTTGTGTTTGAGTGATACCTAAGAGAACACCAAGTTCAGCAAATGCAGATGAAAAAATCTCAGACTGAAGAAGAAAAGACTGTTTTCATTATCTTATTTTCAGTTTTTGAGGTGTTTGCACATTTCTCAGTGTTCTTGCTTATTGCCTTTTTCCCATGTTCCTCCAGATTCACGGGCTTATTTAATACAGAATCAGTAAGATAAAATTATCTAAATCAGCCACTATTTCTAGTTTTGTCACTATTTCTCAGGAGCTGATCAATAAACAAAAGAAAGTTTATCAATCTTCATAGCTGTTGAAATCCAAAGAACATTTATACTTACAGAAAATACTCATTCTTTCAGGGTTCAAGCAAAACGTTTGGGACCAGTCTCACGTGAAAACATCTCACGACAACTGAGATGAATCATGGCCTAATGAATTGATTTCCTACTTCATTTCACACAGCCGTGAGCCTCATAACATCCCTGACTGTGACATCTCCATCGCTATTTCCATTTAACCTCAGCCAAGAGTTTGTCATAATGGGGCAGCCAAAGCAGACTTTATCTACGTGATTCTTGCCACCATCAGGCTCACCAGTGCCACGTTCCCCTCCTAGATGCAAAGTGCATCCTTTGTAATAATGAGGGCAGCAGGAGAACAATGTACACACTGTGGCCTGACAAAGCCCTCTTTCATCACACTGCAATGTTGTGCATCTCACTGTGCTGAAAGGGTTAAATGTAGATGTTTTCTAATGTAAAAATAAATACGAAATTTCTTGTTCAAAAATTATTAGAAAGTTATCCAAAAAAAATACCTCAAAAAAACTCTTAACACTTTGTCAAGCTGGGGGTTTTTGTTTTGTTTTGTATTTCAAATGGATTATTTTTATCAGAATTGGCAAAATTAGCAGAATTAATGTTTCAGAATTTGCAGTTGTGTTCTGCATATAACAGGCCTTCTATTTTTTCTGCATGTTACTTGGCATTCTCATTTATTCATCCCTTTTGTTTTTTCCCAGTTTCTTTCATTAAAGTTACAGCCATTTGTCATCTGTTTACTTCCAGAATCTGCCAAAATTCCAGGCCAAAATGTCATCAATCACTTTTTTCCTAACATCAGTGTACAAGAAATTATTCCAATACATCCATTTTATCTTGCACTCATGGTGAAAAGGAGATTTTTGCTGTCTGCTCAAAGCTGTAGCATCGAAGTTCTGGGCAGCACTGAATTAATTCATCTTCAGAGATTTTAGGAGTCTTGTCTTGAAATCTGGGCTTGCTCTTGGAGAATGTTTTCCTGAATTTCCTGGATTCTGATCAGAATGCCTTTTTTCCTTTTCTGTGGGGCTGACACACCTGAAGAATGTCACTTTTCTTCTCTGAGACTGTGCCATGGGCCTGGTATTTTTCCTTCAACTATGAAACTTCCTTAATGCTGAGTGCTTTAATTGGGAGGCCACTGATTTCACATGCCTCATAGTGCTGCAGATGAACACATTCACAAGAAAGGTGTTTTTTCGTTAAAAAAAAAAGAAGGCTTGGAAATGATTTTGTGAGAAGATATCCAGTTCCAGGGTGTGAAGGGGTTCATCCAGTGCCAAGAAGACATTTTTGTTGTATTTTTTAATAGCCAGACAAAGAGTGAGTAAGAGGAAAAACCTATGGATCCAGTAAGGAATCTGGGACACTGTCTGCTGGTCTTAAATTATCTCAGCAGCCACTCATCTCTGTTCTTCATTCTGTTTTCCTGTTGACAATGCCTGACTCATTCCAGGAACTCCATTACGATTGCATTGCTTCAACTTCTTGTATCCTCTACTTCTCTTTACCAGGCTTGTCTTTTGCATGCAAGCACCTTAAATTGACGAAAAATACAACTCTAGGCAGGAGATGCTGTTTGAAAATTATCTGATAAAAATGGATTTAAAATACTGCACATTACTGTATTTGTGTCTCTGACTTCCGAAGCATAGCAAACAGCTATTTTTGTGACAATGATGTAAATTCAAATAAATACATCCTCCAGGTTCAGAAGAGAGTTTCTGTGTAAAAGGCTTTAGTTTTGCCTAGGAATGATTTGGAAGATTTGTTCAATGTTTTAGAAACCCTCATGTAGAATTTGCTCTGTTCTGGAAAAGTAGTTGCATGGAATCGGGGTGTGTAATACCTAAAATGCTTTGTAATTAATACTCAATGATATAATCAATCAAAGCAGTTTGAAAGCAAGATAAAACCAGGCACACTACCTGGGGGTATTGATCTCTGAGAGTTATTTCAAACTCTCATTTTCATAAGGTTTTAAACTGGAGGTGGGGGAGGGAATAAATTGTCAACGCTTTGGATCTCTTCTAGAAGTAATTTTTTCAAGCAGGTCTGTACTACTCTGTTTGTGATTCTAACTGCTGGAAGCCAATCTTCATTACACTGCTGCTCTATTACACAGATTGTTCTAGGATTCAAATGTCAGCTCGGTGTCCTGTGCAGGACATCTCTGTCTCTGTACCTGCTTCATTGTAGTGCTTGAAAGGATGGCTGTGTGTTTTAAACCCTTCCCCTTGCTCCTCTATTCAGAACCATCTTGTCCTTCTGCCATGTCAGATGGTAAGATTTCAGCTCCTGGCCATTACCAAATGAAAGGTATTCAGACAAGTTGTGGACAGTTACCAAGCAGAGGAACAATGAAATATCTGTTCCCTGGGTGGGAGCAGAGGGATTCATCCTCTTTCCTTTGTCAACTGGTGGAACACACTAAGCTCTTGCAATTCAAATTTTCTGTTTTCTCCTTTGTTAATAATCTTTTAAGTATAGCAAGAAAGAAGCTTGCTAGACAGTTCATGTACTGACTGTGTCATTCAGACTGAGTAATAAATCTTTTGAGCCTGCTAACGTATTTGTTTATGGGCACGAAAAAAAGAGTACTACAAAGGAGCAAACCACCCCCCCTTTTAATTTCCATTATACAAATCCTTTAGAGGAAAAGCACTGAAGCTACTGCAAGAAATTGGGTTATATTGAGATTGAGATATATCTTATCCAAAATGTTTGGTTGGGGGTTTTTTTTTGTTTGTTTTTTGGGGTTTTTTTTGTGGTAGCTTTTTATGTTCGTGTGGGCCTGAACCTGTACTCAGTAACAACGATTTTGCTACTGACTTCAGTGGGAACAGATCAGTACCAGTAACTATTAGAGCAGTTGAGTAGATTTGATGGTGTTACTAAACTAAGAGACGTTCAGTGAGTGAAATATATTTCTGAAGTTTTCAAAAGATTAAAAAAATAGAAAGTAATATCTCATAATATCTATATTTTATTATGTCTGCTAAGCAGAGCTAAAGGATAAGCACTGAGTCCATTAGTGGTACTTAATCCTTAACCAGACTTTTTCAAAACAAATTGGAGAAAAGAAATGCAATATGTCCAAAGGAAAGCTCTTCTGTTGCAAGCAGAACACTTTCTTGTCTTAAACATTTCTTGGGCTTCCTCACTGCAGCCATAACACTTAAATAGATTATGGCTAATGTAAACTGAACTTACACGAATTAGCTGTTTTAATTTTGCATTCAGCAAAGCCTATTGGCACAGAGGATAATCTGCCTGTGCAATTCGATGCCCTCAGAGGTGCTCCCAGCAAGCTCCCAGTAACCTGAGAGATACTTTTCTTTTCCCCCCATAAGACTGGATGCAGTTAACTCTGTGGGCTCGGATCTCCCCAAGGATGGCAGCTCCAAGGTTTCCTTTAGCATGTGGGCAGATCTCTTCTGGCACCTCTGCTCAGAGATGGAGCATGGCTCAGAAGTGCCATATGAGACACTCCGGGCACTCGTGTCTTTCAGTCCATCAGTTTTATGAATACTGCCTGTTTCCGTGCTCTGACAGCCTTTCAGATATTTCATCTTCAGAAAACCTTGGTAGTTTAGTAAAGGGCCATTTCCTTGTAATAGAAGGGACCTGAGGCACGAAGAAAGGGCCCTTGAGGTGAGCAGCAGAATCCGGGGGGCGTGGAGCAGAGAGTGTGAGGGCACCTGGAGCTCGGGGAAAGAGCCCACCCCAGTGATCAGCCCCCGTGTGCAGCCCTCAGGAAGAGCCATTAGGAAGCCCTGCATGAGGGGTGTGTGTAAAACCACTCCTCAGGGCGTGTGAGTGGGAGAGCAGGACTAGTCCCAGCTTTGAAGTCTCATCCAGAAAGCAGGTTACCCAGGTTTAGGTCCCTCCTTTGCCCGAGGGGATCCAAACCCACTGCTCCCACCTCCTTTTGGAGCTCCTTAATCTTTGTGCTATGGGCTGCTCCGGGGTGGCAGTCACCTCCACCCTTCCTGCTGAAGCTGTGCCCGCACAAAGTCCTCCAGGAAGCATCCTGACCTTTCTCTTCTGGCCTTCAGCAAGTACCAGAAGCTGCCCTGTGCTTCTGCTCCTTGTGGCAGGCTGAGCATATCCCACTGTCCTGGAGGAGGTGGTTGGAGCTGGCCTGACCAGGCAGAGGGCCAGCCTGGGAGGAGTTGTATCACGGCAGCTGGGCATGGACAAATTGAAATAAACCCCCGACATTTACTGGCAGCACAATATTAGAGATGTCTTTCAAGCATCTTTCTTTGCAGTGAAAAGGATGTGAAACAAACAGAACTTCCCCCCTTCCTGAGGTCTCAGAAGACTGAGCACGAAGCATCTATGCAAACAAAGCCTTTTGACTTTTAGGCGTATTTTATACACATAGAGATGTGGCTTTGATTTCTGTGTGTGCCTCGTTGTTCAAGTGGAACTCTACAATCTCAGGCTGTTAACACCAGTATGGGCAAGAAGATGCATCTAGGACTTCATTCTGAGCACAGAGTTAGTGTAGGTCTGAATACTGAATGCTTTGGAGGGGGCACTGTGTGAAAAGTTATGCCAGTAAAATTGGCTAAACCATGGCATTTAGCTCATGGTACAGCTGTTCTGGCAGATATTATACACCTATTGGGCTTTTCATGTGAAGACCTAGGAGTGCTATACAAACAGAAATTTATTTGAACTTTCCTGTGGCCTGAGAAATTTCAAATTGCAGCTTTTTAAGAAATAAAAGCAATAAAGTGTATTTTTCTCTAGCAAGTAGTTCAAACATCTAACCTTAATGACACCATAGCGAAGTTCTATTTTTGTTCATATTGAAAAGAAATACATAGTTAGGGAAAGGGATTTTTTTTCTTCATAACTGTCTTCTTAAAATCAGAAGTTAGCAGTTAATTGTGGAACATTCTGTCTGATTTCTATTGGCAAGAGCCACATATTTTCCATACAAGTTGCATCTAATCCATTACTGGGCCTATGAACAGATACCCAGCCTTTTCTCCCAGGTGAGAGTGCAGAGTAACTCAATAAATTGCTTTTAAAAAGGAGTTGTTGCTCCTTCTTGAGCTCTTCTTGCTGTTACTTCTCTCGAGTCCCAGAAACTCCCGTGTAATCCTCAGGGATGTTTTGCATAGCCCCGTAAGCACAGCCTGTTTGCATGGCTAGAGCTCATCTGTGCATGGCAGGGATGCAAATGTTCAAAATGAGAATGTGTTTTGATCGTAAGATCAAAGTGTGTCTGGTGTAGAGCAACTCAAGTAGCTGGTATGCAAACTCTGTGTCACAGAGATCTCGCCTGATGGCCAAGGACTGATTCCCTGCCCATGCCCAGGGAGGGGAAAGGCAGGGCTTGTTTTTACAGAAAACTGTTGGGAGAGGTTGCTGCTTCTTTTTTTTTCCCTTGGAGCTGAGTTTATTGATAATCTCTAGTGTGAAAAAACAGATGTAAAGCTTTCTTGACATGAGTTGATAAAAATATATTAGCATAGACTACTGTGAAAAGCCAACATAACTGGCTTGCGTGTCCACCTCTTTTCAACTCTACTCTTCATGGCTTGCAAAACAGCACACCCTGAAAATACCAATCCAAGCTGTGTCAGAGGAAGGAAGGTAGGAAGGCAGGCAGGCAGGCATGCAGGCATGCACTTCCAGAGCCCAGGATACATCCAGCCACTAGCCACTTTTGTTTAAGCTACATAAATATTTAAGCTACTGTGCTGAAATCAAACCAAGTTAGACTTATGGATTGGTTTTATGGACCGTAAATTCTACCTCAGATATATCCTAGAGATTGACTGTGAGTAGTGCCAGTGACAGCACTTTGCTACTGAGTTCCCTATTTTAGGTGAATTTCTGTGGTTGGTTTGAGAGCTACCACCTTTGTAGTTAGCAACCATTGCTCATCATGTCAAAGAAAGGGTCATAACTTTTCAGCAGAGGAGGAAACAAAAAAAAGGGAATTTTGGCTAATACCATAAGCTGAATGACTAGAAAATTCAGTGATACTCCTAAGTCTTGCTTTTCCTAAGGTGATGTACTTGAAAAATGCTCACCAAGAGCACCATATATCATCCTTGTAGTTTCCTGTGGTTTCTTTCTCAACCCTTGCAGGAAAAAAGCCGTGAGACTGGGCTGCAGACAGCACTGCTCCAGGTCTGGAGCTCAATTAAGTGCCTGGTAAATTGCTCAGTTATGTGGTTCTCTTCCTGGTTTAACAGCAACAAAGTGGAGATAAAAAGCATCTGAATGAATAATTAACATGCCCCCATAAATGTAGAATCTCCTAGGGCAAGAGTCTCTATTCAGAAGAAGAAAGATAGCCATGGCACTTGCAGTGTGCTGTTCCAAGGCCTTGAATTCCTGGAGAAACCCAGTGTTCCGATGGAAGGAGTTCCCCCTCCTACTGCTCACCTTCCTGCAGGTTTCCTGCCTCCTTCTCCCTGCTCCCAGTCCCCCCAGGTCACTGGCCCCCTGTGGAGCTTGAGCCAGAAACATTCTGAGCTAACTGGAAACCTGTAGCTGGGAAAGGCCTGGAAAAGCAGGGGCCAAAGGCAGAAAGGGAATATTTGTAGGAGGGAGAGACCACGCAAAGGAATGCAGCTGCAAGGAGAAGATGCAGCCACGTGAAGGCAGCAGACGTTATCCCCTCTGGCAGGGTACTGGATGAGCAGATTCCATTGTTCAGTGGAGATTATATCTTGTAGGAAACCATCACAACTCCTAAACCATGTCAAAGTTGCCTGCAACACAGCGGATGTTTTATATAAAAGATTAATATAAGTTTGTTTGCCTAATAAGGGCCCTTGCCAAGATGCTGCAGCTCATTTATGTCTTGCCTTGGCTTCCCTGCTGAAACAAGATGGGGAGGAGGGTGGCTGTCAGTGTAACACACTCATGATGAGATGGTTGGCCCGCTCGCCTGCTCCGCGCTGGGAAGGGAGAGGAAAAGTCCTTGGGCACACTGTGTTGGATGCTAGTTAGCAGCAGCTCGCTGTTGTCAGAAAAGGCAGGACATTTTCAGGCACTGGAACAATCAGCTGATGAGCTTCCTAATAAGGAAGGAATACTTTGAAACACGTTAAAACTGCTGCTGCAAATCCTGCTCTGTAATGCTCCTTCTCCACATTTCTCTCCTTGAATGCCATCGTGTAGTTGCAGAGCAAGAGAGCAGCAAGTGCCACAGGACCTGTTGCCTACTTTTTTTGCTTTGCTGCTATTAACTCATTTCTTCCCTCATGACTTTTCTTAGGGCAATACACCTTCTGCAGGCTTCCCAGACTTTCTACACCCAACCTCTGTTCTCCTCTCAGACCAGGGAAATAAAGCACAGCCTGGATTTGGGCTCATCTGCAGTGCAGTTTCACCTTGAGTTAATAGTTTGCTGGTCAGAAAGGCCAGGTTGGATGTTCCTTGAATGTTCATTTTCAGGCTATGACTGTTTGCTGCTCATGCTGAAGATGAGGATGTATGAATTGTCAGTATACATAAAATTGACTAGTTTTTTGTATATGAATTAGTGGTGATATGGTTTTGCTTCTTTAAACTTGCTGACATAAACTTTTGGCACTATTTTTTCTTCTGTGAAATTTTTTTTCTGAGCTAAGAGGGATTTTTTTTTTTAATGTTTCTAGCAATCAGTTTTGGCAAGATGTCCACCCAGCAGTAATGACTAAGATTCTCCTCTTGCTTTTGCCAAATGATAGAGAAAAAGAAGAAAAGGGAGATTGATATCAATGCCTTACATCTGAGTGTAAGTCAGTTTCTTCCCTCTAGAATAATTTACAAGCAAAAGATTAATGTCAAGGCTTACTATAAACATCTGTTTTCATGCAGTTTAACGCCATAAGCATCTCGAAACTATCAATGTAGCACATGTTAGGGATCTCTGTGTGCGTTTCTACTTCCCACTTTTATGCAGCATAGTAAAGTCAGGACAAAAAATGATGATGGAGATAAAAGTGGCACACTACACAGCAAGATTCTACGAAGTCAGATTGCTCTGGCAGTAATGTGTGTCTGTCCAGGGGATCCATTCCTGATCTCACTCCTTCAGGGAGGATGGATCTGCCTACGCCACAGAAGCAATTCTGTTATCAGCACCAGCACTGAGTGATGCTAATTGCAGTGGGTTAAACCATAGGAAGCCTGAATGCAAGATTGCAGAGCTGAGGTTTCTTACTTGATCAAGGACAGTGATAGGCTTCCAAAGCTGGGGAACCAGCAGCTGAGGGTTCATGTGCAGTGTTGCTGCTTCCAACCACCTTTGGATACATCTCATGTTCATCCTAGCGGAGTATTAGAGATAAACTTGTGTCCTTAGTTAGTAGTGGCAGCTCTTGACTTGGGTTTCACTCGGTGGAAGTAACTTGGATGCAGGAGCGCTTCCTAGAAAGAGGTCAGGAGCTGTGACAATTGTTGGGTTTTTTTCCTTTCTGCAAATTTGACATCAGCTGAGCATCAGCTAGGTCAGGTAGTTCGGTTTGTGGAAATTTAGGCTTTCACAATAAGTCTTTAAGATTGTCTTGCTCAGTTACAGAATGGAACAGCTCAGATCTGGCAATGAGATGCAGATGCTCAGCCAGGAGAATGCTGCAGTGTTCTGAATGTGAGCCTTAAAAACCAGTTCATGGGACAGTGCTGAGTTAATTCACTTCCTATCTATGCATTACTATCACCTAGAAAAGTTGGGCCTAAGGAAAGAGCTTGAAGATCTCCATGTTTAACCTCTATCTCTGTTTTAATAAGACCTGGATACAATTCTTCAGAATTGCAAGAGAGTCACTAGTGGTGACTCTAGACAGGTTTCAGTGCATGAAATGGCAAAATTTTTGTCCTGGTCTAAACCTATATTCCTTCCTTCTTACTAGTTTACATCTTTAAGTATCAAAGGCATAACATTTGAATTCTGTAGCAGGGCTACATTTTCAAGAAGACTCTAAGTGATTTTTTTGGACTGCATCCATGTGGGATTTTCAAAAGCAACAGCCTTTTGGAGGACAGGTCTCACTGGAAGTCACAGACACTTGAACCTGTACCTCTTCTGCAAGCGGGACTTGGGTTCCCAAGCAGAGAAGTGGCTTTCGGTGCCTTATCCACACCCTCTCTCCCCTCAGCAAATCCTGCAAAGGAAGCCCCTGCGGGCACGTTCTGGGGTGGAGGTGATGCTTGATTTGAAGGCAATGTCTGTCAGTCCTGCCAGACTGGTTGGCTTGTGCTGATCCTGTTCCAGAAGCAGGGCCAAGCTTAGGCACGATACCCCGAACTACGATGTTTGCTCAGCACCACGAACGACGGCTGAATGCGCTCGCTCGGGGACTACTGCTCCATTATTTCTGGAGATGAGTAATTGCTTCAGAGTGGGGGGTACAGGGGATAATACTGTTTGCTGAAAAGAAAATTGGGCATGGGTGTGCCCAAGTGACAAGTGAGCAACAGACTTCTCAAACAGCATCGGAGAATGTCTCGGTGTAGGCTTGTGTTTGCTCACGGATAGACTGCACTCAGATGTCATTGTATGACACTCCTGGATGTCATCAGAATTTTAAGGTTTGTACCTTGGGCTGGAATTTGACCCTCGTTACTCCCAGTGAAACATGCAGTGGATTGTTCAGCTGTGTTTCATGCCGTTAGGGATTTTTAAAAATATAAAACAACCCCCCTCAAAAAACTCACACGGACAAAAGTGTCTTTTGGGCCAATGTTATCGTACTAAAAGTTCTTTGTATTTGAGTGCTGACTGTAGCTGGATCTTTTAGCTTTTGCACTTGTACATGTTTAGGCTCGATTTGACGGTGAACATAATAATAGATTATTTAATTAAGAGTCATTTAAACTGAAGACTGATTACACACTGCTTACAAACATTCCACTCTGAAATTAGCTTAATTTTGCTCCTTAGTAATTTGAATTTTAGCTCGTCCTTCATTGACATACTTTTTATCTACTGATGTCTAAATGATATTCATACTTTAATTATGACATCGGGAGAAAAAATCAAATTAACCTTTGTCATCTTGTGTTTAACTGAGTAGATTACGAACATGAGTTCTGAACTTTTGCAAACATTACACTGTTGAAAGAATTTGTTGTGAATTGTGAGGTACTTTTGAAGCCTCTTTCTGCAATTTGAGGTGCATGTTACTGTGCAAAGAAATTCTTTACTTCTAAAGAAGTCTTTGACTACCTGTCAAATTTAAAGTGAAGGATAGAAATAAGATCTGTTTTTCATTGCATCTCATCTTATGATTGAGCATGATTTTAGCTCTTCTGCTCAGTAATTGACTACATCATGATTAATATGAGTAGTTATATTAATGGTCATGTGCAGTTAATCAACATCCAGATACATTTCTTGTATTTGAGACTGATTGTTAATAAAGATTTTGCAAGACTCTAATCTGTTTTAGGCAGTGTCTCTGACTGCCATAAGAGGAGACACAAAGCAGTGGGAAGAGGGCGAATGCCTGTCATGTGCTAAATATTTATAAAGCCATGTGAAATGTTGAAAGCAAGTTCCAATTGCAACATTTTCCCATGACTTCCCTTATTTGTGTTTTTCCATCTATCCAGGGCCTGCTCTTATTAAAGCTCATAATTCAATATCTGAAATACTTTCAGACTTAGACACCAGGTTTGGTACTTTCCATTCTTGTGTCTGATACTGTTTTGTTCATTAGCAATTTGAATAAAATGTAAATTTCCGAGGTTAATTACATACTATGTATCACAGCTAACTTCCCACATACAGGTTTTTGGTGAGAGACCAGACTGTTTGGGACTTGTAAAGCACTGATCACAGTGGGATTCTAGACAACAGAACCAGCCCTAATGTTCACTTGTACTCCGTAATAGCTAGAGCTTTCATCTAGGCAGATCAAAATATACATGATAAAATGTGTTTGGAGCTGTTCCTTTTGAGCCCTAATGAAAGATGCATTCTTTCTCAGCATCAAATATTTGTGTAATGAAGCCTTTTGTGGCAATACATATCTCCATAGCACTGCCCTTCAGTAATCTAAAATACTCTGTTTACATGGGGTTTTTTGAAGTAAAGATGAAAACCTCAGGACTGAGCTCAGTTTGAAATGCTGTACTGGCAAAGGACTGCCTGAAGAAAATAATCTTAAGTGCCATGGCCCTCCTCACCTGAAATTGCCAGGTATGGCAGATGGAAAAGGAGAAACTTTTCATGTTGGCAGCTGTGTCTCAGGCAGACAGCAATGGCTGGAGAGCTCACCTGAGAGGAAGCCAGGCAGGTTTTGGAGCAGCACCTACCCACTGGGTGAAGCACCTTTGTCAGAGCTGCTCTTCACAAAGTGTTTTGCATTTGCTAAATAGAAAAATTAAAATACACCTTACAATACTGGAAAATTTTGCTCATGGACAGATCTTTACAGTTTGTGTGGTTCTCTTTGTTGCAGAAAGAAATGTACATATCCAAGAAATGGGGAATGAAACCTGTTTATAGATACAGCAGTGATTTATGCCACTAACGTGTGAATGAATCAAAAATCTTCCTGAAACCATAAATTCTCAGGCTATAAAATTATGGACTTGTGACTATTAAATGTGGGTATGAAATGCAGTAGTCTAGTGCAATGCTTTCCTTATAGTCCTTGACCTCTTGTATTCTTCAATGGCTTGAATAAATCTCCACACATTTCAGGGGTACAGCTCCTGTGGCAGTAAGGGGAGGAGATAGATTTATGCCTTCTCCATTGTCTGTACCACACCACAGGCTGGAAGTGTGGGTCTAGCAGGGAGGAAAATGGATTGGGAATTGGGAGAATTGGCTTCTGTTCCCACCTTTGTTGCTCACCTGCTGCACACGCAAGTCAAGTCCCTGCAGCTCCTGTGCCATCATCCCTATTGATGTCTGGCTTGTCTGCCTCGACTGTGATCTCATCAGAGCAAGGGCTGCCTTGTCCTGTGTCTTTTAAAAACACATAGAATAATAACTTTCTACCTTGTGTGGTCCTATTGCTACACCAATGCTAATTAAAATATTACTTAGCTCTAGCTGAAAATGTTCAAATCACTGGGTTAGCTGGGTACATCTTCAGGGTTTCTAATTTGTCTCCTTTCACAAGCAGGCTCTGATATCCTGGGCAAAAGAGTGGAGTTTGTGCCCTTTTGCATAAGCTGGTTGTCTTCCACGTCTTTGAACTAGGAAAGCACCCATTCTTTCCAATCTTTAGTTTTGTAAGTAAAAGAAATACCAGAATACTGGTGTGGCATCTTAGTTGGAACAACTGTGACCTACCAGTTGTGAGCCTTGAGTTGCAAGTGTGTGGCAGACGATTTCTGAACAGGCAGGTGTCTCTCACCCTTGTTAATTGCAGAGACGAAACCCAATTGCTAATGACTGGAGGAGAAGAAAAAGGCTTGGAAGTTCCGTGAGGAAAAGTATTGGAGGGAGGGGAAATGAAAGAGAAGTTAATAATGAAATATATGTTCCATAAAAGTAAACTATTCCTTTAGGCGTACTAAAGCTATAGGAGTTGCTAATTATGGAGGTGGTTATGAAGGTAAAATACAGAAAGCAGTATAAATAGAGGTCCAATTAATATTGTCAAAAATGGTAATTGTGTTCATTAACTAGATTAAGTGATCTACATGTGAATCACTCTGGTGACACATGATGAGAGACTTTAAACAACTGAAATTTCAATCTCGCTCAGCTGGCTTGTTTTACACAAACTGGTTTACAAAACATACTTGCAAAGCATGTGCAATGGCCTTTCTAATCTGGCTTGTGTAAACTGGAGTAGGAGGTCTGGATCTGCTTTTTCCTTAAGCTTGCCTATTAAATTAAGCTAAAACAGCCCATTTTCTTTGTGCCACAGTGTTCTGGCAAATCACGTAGGTAAACAGAGCAGCATGACAACATCCCAGATTATAAAAGCAGCAGCTCTAGGAAGAGGAGTGTATTGCAGAGAAACTGATGATACAAACCATGTATCATCTAGGCAAATGTTCATTCCTTCGTATTTACCAAGTAAAACTTGAAAGAAAAGGAAAAAACCCAAACATTTGAGAATGACGTTTCATCCTCAAATTCTCAGCACACTTGCCTGTTGCAAATTCAGCCTTTACAGCTGGGTGAACAGAACCTCAGGAAAACACACTGGAGTCTCACTGAGTGAAAACACACTCTCCTCTCACTCAGGAGTTTCACTGGTGTCTCTTTCCTCCTGCTCACCTGGCTGCAGTGCTGATAAGCTGTGAGGATGCTGCAGCTGGATCTCCTGTCCCTCCCAGTTAAATGGTTACAGTGGAACAGCTTGATAACCACAAGGTGTGGTGGCTATCTCAGACTCTTTGCTGCTGTCTAGGAGCTCGTTCCTGCTCCCTGCTGCTTTCCTACTGCCCAGGCTTCCTGTGGGCTTTTTGTCCTTCCTTGTTTGTTCCCTTCAGCTGCCTCGTCTCCGGTTTGTGTTGTTTGGGCTCAGTGCATTTCTCTTCTCACACAGTTTCACTCTCCACACTCTTGCCCCTGTCCATCCCCACTTCACTCAGGCAGTGCAGAGGCAGGAAAGCTTTCATTCCCCTTCAGAACAGAAAGCAGCAAGGTCCGTGCTCATTACTACCCTGGCTTGTTTATAAATCCCTCCAAGCCAGAAGGCCATTTTCTTTTCTAACTGTACACCTGACAGGTAGGGAGCAGGAGATACTGTTATTAGGCACTCTCAAAATTAATTCAAAACATTCAGATGTTTAGGTTACTTTATTTCACGTTCGAATCACCTGCTGAAGATCATTAGTCACCCCTGAGAGGCCTAAGAGCGAGCAATTTACGATATAGTGACTTTGAACCTGTCTTTTGCTGTAGGAGCTGAGGAAAGGCATTTCTAATCAGCTCATTGCTGTGGATGGGCACAGCTGGATGTACCATTCTGTGTGTTACAGATACACCTGGACCTCTCTATGCTGCATCTTCCTTTGAAGGATGGAAAACTTGAGTGCCTGACTCTGTTTTCTGGCCAGGGTAATACTTCTTGAAATAAAGGATGGAAAGTCGGGGACACAGAAAATGTGCAGGAACAGAATTATAGAAAAAGATGACAAACCTGGCTTTGAACTTTTAACCTACTGGTGATTCATGATTCCTGTCATGGGTCGCTCCAAAAAGGAAACCTGTAATAGAATTATGGAGAAACCATTCAGTGAAAAAGTGAAGAGCAGCTGCAAAAGAAAGGGAAACAGAAATGCCAGATATCTGTAGTTAAAAGCAGATAATTTGCTTCTATGCTTGTGGTAGGAAGAACAAGCACCAATGTTTTCGAAAGGTGATCCATGTCTGTCTTAGTTTCCAAAGTTACTTTTCATCTGTACTTAAGATATGTCTATCAAGTGGAGATTCAGTGGAAAGCAGAAAAAAAACATATGAGGCTACACCGCTAATTAAATGCATAAACTAATAGCCTGATTACATGTAAAAAACTACACTGTAAGAGATTAAAACAAGGGGATTACATTAAATTGAAACAAGGATTAAATATTTTTCCTAGAGGCTTTTAACACATTTTCCAAAGACCTGCTCATGAGCACAATTTACTGATGAACATTTCTTTTGGAGATAATAGACTAAATAATCACATAATTAAGCCATGTGAAGTGCAGTGCTGGTAAGCTGATGATAGTATGTTTCAGATTTGTAAGAGCTCTTTCCATGAGTCACAGATACTTTTTGTTCGGGTTTTTTTGTTTTGTTTCTTTTTCCCCAGCAAACTCTATAAAATCCCGAGACTGATTTAGCAGGATGGTGTTCTGAGATCACTCTGTCGTGGTTCCACTGAGTTAGTAAATGGGAAAGGCCATCTGTAACCATTCAGAAAAGGGGAGAGCACACACTCCAGTGCTTGGGAACTGAGGCACAGGAGACTGAAATTGTTTCATGTTTTCATTACAACAGTACCTAAGAGGCCTTGAGTGGATCAGGCCTCCTTCTGCCAGATGGTGCATGATCACACAGTAAATACCTTCATCAAAAGCTTATTCTCCGAGGGAAATAAGACACCACTCCCTGCTCAAGTTATTCTTCAACAGAAACTGTATCTTCCCACCCCAATGCTCCACAGCAGTGTCGCCCCAGAACGTCACCTGAGGAGATGTGCTCCCTTCTTGTGTGAGAAGTGCTTGCCTCCAAGTAGGAGAAGGGGAAAATTCCGAAGATAGCTTGGAAGCATGTTAAAAGGGAAAAAAAAGGTGGGTGTAGAGGGGACAAGGGAGTTGAGCAAGAGCAGCATCAAACAGCTGGTGAGAGTATGACCTTAATCCATATGGCAGCTACAAAAATACTGCTGAGCTTGCCAGGTACCACACAAATATGGAATTTTTGCCAAGATGCAGAAAGACTCTCTCTTTCTTCAGGTTTCTTACCAAGTAGGATTCCAATTCTGAACCCCTGGAGTCACAGCAATCTGAGCAAAGCTATTCATGAAACTCAGAGCAGGTGCTGATAAATAGGGGAGGAGTAGGTTAGCAGGAAGGAGGAAAATAGTTATTGGGAGTGGAAACTGTTTTTTCATGGAACATCAATGACTTTCTGGAACATTTCTGAAACTGAGGTAAGGGGATTGCAATAAAACTTTCCAAATAAAGCTTGAAGTGTAAACGAGCTGATGTGTAGAGAGTGTGTAAAGACTGCAGAAGCTGTTTTTTGAGGGTACACACTAATGCCCCATCAGAGTTAGTACTGTAACACTCTAAGAAATCAGTGACCAGCTCCATGTGTTATTCAGCATGTGACAATCCACCCTGCATGGAAGGTTCTGCTCTGATGCATATACACCTGTAATGTAGTAAATTATGCAAGCAGTATTTTTCAAAATACTATTTGACAATTCTGCTTGAAGATAGTTGGCTAATTTGCATACAGAGCCAAGAGTCGCTTTGAGTTTTCCCTTTCTGTTAAGCTTCCAAGTTCATTTAGCAATGAGAGTTTGTAGAAAAGGAGTGACATCCATGCAGGCTCCCTGCACTTTACCATGCTCATTTCTCTAAACTTTGTGTGCCAGCTCAGGAGCAATAATATCAAGTGACTTCAAAGGACAACTGCTCCCAACAATCCACAATGGTTTGTATTTCAACTCGTTAACCAGCACAGCTCACCAGACCTGTTATTTCAAGGCCTCTGCTGCTCTTTTCATGTATTGAGCTACATTCCCAGCTCAGTGCAAATGAAAGGGGGGAAAAAAAAGCCCAAAGTCATGTAGAAGTCGGGAGGGAGGTCGATTTCTGCACGTGTCTCCAGACACAGCAACACAGACTATTTTGTAAGTAAACCTGGAACATATGCTTCATGCAAGGAGTCAATAATAAAGCTTAATGACATGTTTTCCTTTTCTCACACCCACTTACTTGCTTCCCTCCTTTGACTGTATCTTGTCTGAAACCTGGACCGTAGGTTCTTTGGAAAAGGATCTGTCACTGTGAAACAACCAGACTGTGATTTGGCTGCCTACAGGCTGGTTTAGAATCCATGGCAATAATTAATAGGTCATTCATTTTGCGTGTCAGTGGTGTTCATTACAGTAAATGTATTTGCCTCCCCTCTTCAAGGCATCAAACGATATCCCTACAAAGTGCTTATTCAAACTGGCAGATCTCTTACACAGGCTAAGAACTAGAAATATATCAAATTTGACACAGAGTTTTCATTCTGATAATATTGCTTGATAGCAGGTTTTTGAAACAACATCAAGACTAAAAGCTGCACTATTTGGCTTATTTTGGGTTTAATATAGGTGAGTGTAATTGATGTCAAAGGAGTTTCAGCTCCCGCCTCAGTTTTCCACTCTCCAAACCTTCACTTAGGCTGTGAGTGGGGGATATTTACAGCCTGAAGGAAGCTTTTTCCAGCTTGCAAGTCAGCATAAAACAGTGCCCACTGCTGAAAGGATCAGTTCCACCTTTCCAAGGGCCTTCAATTTCTCATTTTTACCACCGTACCTCGTCATTGCCAGAAACATTTGCATGACTGTACGTTAAGCCACAACAGGGCCTCACCTAAATTAAAGTTCATCAGTTTTTTTCTGACCTGGTTCACTACCTGGCCCAAAAACTCCTGTATGGGCACGACAGAAAGTGCCATGTAGGGTCAGATAAAAACGTGGCCAAGGGCAGCAAACAGACAGGATCTGTGTAGGAGTGCTTCGTAATGCTTGTTTAAAGGGTGCCTGAAACTAAGGCCTGGTGCTGTACTGATTATATCTCCTGAAAAAAACTTCTGATTTCTGCAGGTATTGTCTGAGAAAAGCTTGGTGGCCTCAGTCCATGGTGATTCCTTTGAGAAGCAGTTAGGGTGTTGAATAAATAGGGCAACATGATACTGTATACGATTTACATAAATAGTTTGCAGCGCTCTTAGGTTTTTATTTAATTCATGGCTATCTGTATCTGTCTTAGGAAGAGAGAAAGATTAGACTGGAGTTGACTCTGAAAGATAGAAGAGAATAGTATTAAAAAATCCCCAAAGTCTGTGTTTGTTGATCTTTCACCTCTCTCCCGGTGGTGCCGGAAGGTAGATTTCCATCATGGTGTTGGTCGGGGTTTTTTTGCTGCTATCTCTCTCCCATTCTGTCTGAACTGCAAAGGAGATAAAAACCCTGCCCTTCTACCTGTGATTCTGAATCAGCTCTCCTAACCCTTGGCTATGTGCCCAGCAAAACCCCAGAGCCAAATTCCCTGACAAGCATCCTGTGGCTTGTCTCTATTATCTGAGTGAGGATATACAAGCCCAGAAAAAGGGAAGGGAGAAGTGCCTGGTCCAATGCAAACAGTGATTTCCTCTTCTATACTAAATGTTTTAATAATGGTTTGAGAGCAGTAGAGATTTGTGAAGATGTTTGAGATCAGTCTGTGAGCCTATTGCAATTGTAACTGTTTAAACATCAAATAAATCTACCAAATTTCACCTGCACAATATAGGAACACAACCAAATAGGTGCTCCTTGGAATTCAGTGTAGCTCTCACCAAACCCTTGAGACTACAGTGCCACCTGCAGCGTTCTCACCCCTGTCCTCATGGAACAGGACCAGCAGATCTGCAGGGTCATAATCTTCTTTGGGCTATGGGGAAGAACAAGCATCACATGGCCCCCAGCAGCCTAGAGCAAAAGTGGTTTTGTCTTGGTTTTATGGATTTTCCTAGCTGACAATGAGTAGGCAGACTACTCTGCAACTTTGAATTCCCTGCCTTCCTTCACCTCATGCCTCACAGGCTGCCTGATGCCTCTCTCAGCAGGACAATGACGTGCAGGCTGTTGCAGCTCATTTCTATAACGTGCTCACTTTTTATTTGCTTGGTGTGGTAATGGGAGAACTTACGCAAAGCCAGCTCAGGTTTATTGCTTCCATCAGTCCCTGGGAAAGCTGTGAACAGGTACTTGCATCACCCACCCGTTACATCCACGCTGCTGAATGCAGGGCAGCAGTGGGACTCCCACATCCCTCAGCCTATTCTTTGGCTCTCCTTCCATGAAAATCCAAATTCCTCACTCTGGACAAGTGCTGATGTTTCTAAATGCCACTGCACTGCCCTTGCAGTGGCCAGACCTGAGGACAGTGCTCTGCTGCTCATGCCTGAGGGAGCCCCTGGTGCCATCAGGAAGGAAAGGGATGATGCTATCATCACTTGGTGTATCTTTCTATTTGCTTTGCACACAAGGCAACACCACAGAATCCCAGTCCTGGCAGATTTTAAAATCACACTCAATTAGGAACACTTGTTTAGCCTTATTAAGAGTTTTATTAGCTCTAAAAATAGGTTCTTAAATATTTTCCAAGGTTGACTAAAATGTGAAAAACAATTATATAATCAGTGTTTAAAATAAACCACAGTTTGTTACAACTGAGAGCCATTCAGTGGATTAACATTTATCAAGAGTCATAGCATATAGAAAATTGTGCAGCCTCTGCAAATCCACACACAGTATTTCTCTGCTTGCTTACAAACCGAGCAGTTCCTGAATCTAATTTTCTGATGTCCATCAGAATTCCTTCCAGCAAGAACACTGCAAGAGTGGAACACAGTCTTTGGGTGAGAGGGCTGCGAGGTTTTTAATAAAAATAAAGAACTGGTCTATTGGTGTACCCCTTTTTTTATACTTTCTTATTGTTAAAGGAAAACTTTTATAAATAACCTTACATAAATAATAATCTCAGAAGTCTTAAAAAGTTCATACCATCAGTTGGACCTGACTCAACATTCTCTCACTGCTTAAACTATTTCTGCTATTGTTCTGGAATACAAGAATCCTCAATGTCTCTTATCGCAAGAGCAGATCATTTGTTTTGGGCAAGAGTTAAGCTGCAGAGGAAGATCTGGCAGTTAATGTTACAGCTGATGGCTGTTTTGTTTTTTTTTTTTAATTGGAATAACTGAAAAGATTAAGCTGTAGTGCAGGTAGGGCTTGAGTCATGCTTTTATCGCTGCATCTCTTAACCTGATATGAACTATGTTATTAAAAATGGTAGCTCAAGCTGATTCTGTACTTTGTTTATCTACAACCAAGCTCAGCCAAAGATCAGCCAGCCTAGTGAAAAAATGTAGTTGAAGGCTGTGTACATACAGGCACTGCTAATTACCTTCCATGACTGTCAAATGACTATAGATACTAACAGATTTCTTAGTATGCCTTTAAACAAAGCACTCTTATCTACGCATAAGAAAAAGCACTACGCAGAGCAGAGTTAATACAACATGTTTACCTATATTTTGATTTAGTTAGCTCTTTAGAAAAAGAAAAGAAGGAAGCGATTTATCACCCCTTTTTGTTGCCAAAAGGAACTGCAGTACCGTCCAAAAGCTTGCGCCCTGGGAGATCCCAGTGTCAGTGGTACTGACGCCTCTTCTCCCCCATTTAGTGTTTAAATGATCAGCAGCTTTAGTGTGACTTTTTGCTTGTAAAGGAGCCGGGTGTGTTTGTGACAGCCAGCATAGCCCAGTATAACCCACCACAAGCCACCGTCTGACTCTGCAATGCCGAGAACCTGTTCGGGAGATACTGATCCCCCCTCGGGAGCGCGTCCCGGCCTTTTGCTCGTGAAGAGCTCACTTGGAGCATCCTTGGACTACTTGGAGAGATCGTGGGCAGCCGGAGGATTAAAAGGCCCGGCAAGAAAACCTTCGGAGGGAAGCAAGCGGCAGGATTTAAGAAGCGAGCAATCCCAGACGTGAATGAAACACAAACACGCTGTGGGTTTTCTCTTCCTTAGATAAAAGCACCGGCGAGCCAGCCTAAACGCTGCCCGCGGATGACTAGTCAGAACAAGTTCAAACTCCAGAGCTCAAATTAAAATGTTTCCTCTGTGTGACTGCCTCCTGCGCCGGGAGTTTCCTCGCCTGCCCCACACCTGCCCGCAGTCCTCCACCGCCCTCTGCCCCGGCAGCCCCGCGCCGCCCGCCCGCCCCGTGCCCGGGCTGGCTGCAGCGGGGCGGGCGGGCGCTACACGAGGGACTCGCAGACGGGCAGCGAGTCCGAGTCCTGGCTGTGCATGGAGCTCAGCCCCGTGTCCGAGTCCTCGTCGTTGTCGGCGCGGTCCTTGCGCAGCGCCCGCGCCTGCTCCACCCAGCCGCCCCCCGCAGCCGCCGGCCGCCCCCCGCC
>VZRR01006553.1:106876-126802 GCA_013398015.1 Oreocharis arfaki | reverse complement strand
CGCGCGGCTCCGCCGGCGCCTCCGCCACGTCCAGGGTGCCCAGCGTCTCCAGCAGGCGCTGCAGCTCCCGCTCCTTGTCCTCCCACGCCCGCTGCGTGCAGTCCAGGTCGGTCTTGACGGCCTCCAGGTCCGTGCTCAGCTTAAGGCCGATGTAGAGGCTGGTGCTCAGCTGGGTCTTGACCCGCTCGTGCTCCAGGTGCAGCTCGCCCTCGCCGCCGCCGCCGCTCAGCTCCGTGGTGTCGCAGTCCGTGTCGGCCAGCCCGGGCCCCGCCGCCAGCTCCAGCTCCTCCCGCCGCCGCTTCATCCAGCGCTCGTTGAGCTCCTCCTGGATCTCGGCGGCCAGGTCCTCCAGCAGCTCCTCCTGCTGCGCCCGCTGCTCCTGCAGCTGCAGCACCTCCTCGCACTTCCTGGCGTAGTCCTCCTCGGGGCGGCCGGCGGCGGGCTGGCCCTGCTCCCGGCCCGGCTCGGGCTCGCCGCCGCCCGTGCCCACCAGGTAGGTGTCCTGCACGTAGTTGACGCCGTGCCGCTTCATGCGGTCCAGGTGGATCTTAGCCTCGTACCTGTCGATCTCGCGGTCCAGCTCGCGGAGCCGCTGGATCTGCTGTCGGATGGTGTGGTCCTGCGAGAGCACCAGGTGCACCAGCGTCTCCATCCTCTCCGCCGACGAGGCCTCCCGGGCCAGCGGCTGCTGCCGCTTCTTGTTGATTTTGGCCAGCTTGCGGAAGGCTTTCCGCACCACCCGCCGCTGCCGCTCCTGCGTGAGCGCCAGGCTGGCGCGGGCCGCCCCCAGGCCGCGGCCGGGGCGCTCCTTGCTCAGCACCACCCGCGCCTCGGCGCTGCGCGGCCCCGCGTTGGGCAGCGAAGCCTCGCTGCGCACCAGCACGAAGCGCACGTTCTCCTGCTCGTCCCCCCACGCCACCCAGAGCCGCAGGATCTTCGTCTTGTTGGGCAGGATCCGCTCGAAGCCGCGCCACTTCTCCACGATGCAGTAGGAGTGCGGCGGCCCCGACAGCATCCCGCCGGCGGGCTCGGGCGGCGCCGGGCGCTGCCGCCGGTAGTGGCTGTCCTCCAACAGCACCCGCACCACGTCCGAGCAGGTGGTCCGCCGGGAGAGCCCGGAGATCAGCTTCTCCTCCTGGCAGATCCACACCGAGATCTTACGCTCCTCGGGCTCCATCGGGGGCGGCTGCGGGCGGGCGACCGGGGCCGCGGGCTCAGGGCTGGCCGGGCAGCCGCTCCATGGGGAGCGCTCGGCGGAGGAGCGGCGCTGCCCGCCTGCCCGGCTTCAGCGCGGCCGGGATGCCTTGCCGTCCCCTNTCCTGCCCGGTGCGGCGGGGCCGCCGGGGGCGGGGGGGCCGGCCCGGTGTGCCGGGAGCCGCCGCGGTCCCGTCCGCTGCCCGCGCCCCGCCGGGATTCGCTCTCCTCACGTGGGCGCCCCGCGGCTCACGCCCCGCAGCCCGCGCAGAGATCCGCCGGCGCGGGCACTTCGGGGCAGGTCGCCGTCGCCTCCGTGTCCCCCTTCTCCGTGCCCTGCCTGTGCCGCGAACGAGCGAGCCAGCGAGCGAGCGGCGTCGGGGATCTTCCAAAGTGCCGAGGGACAAGAGCGAATCCTGGAGCTTCAAAGGGAAAGCCAGAACTAGTGAGGAATTTCCAGTTTTAGTAAATCATCCGCCTGTAATTAGGAAATTCATGTTTGTGAAGCACTTCGCAGATGAAATATGCAAAGGACGGGAACGTCTAAGTGTTATTAAAATACTAGCTGAGCCAGATTTTAATGGGAGCTTGCTGTGTACTTTGATGGGAACGGGATCGGTCTCGGAGTGCGGATTAAAATGAGAAGATGTGAAAAGTAGTAATAAAACGCAGGGTTGTGGCACTGATTTTCACTGATTGCATCACAGGGGTCACGGACTTAGGCTTTTCTAAGTGACTTTAAAAAGTACTATAATGGGCAAATAAAGAAAACTCTCAAACCTGAAGGCTGACCTGGACCTTCCAAGGGAGTTTGAGAGCCAACAAAATCGGTGTGCCCTGTGGAGAGGGCTTCTGCCTGGATAAGGTTTGTGTTCCAGTCAGTGGAACAGAACGGAGTTGTGCAGCCCAACTCCTGTCATTCTGCTGTTAGAAACAGTGGAGCTGGGGCACACCGAGCGGCGAGGGAGCAATTATGTAGCCTAATGTCCTCTTTTCCCCTAAAGTAACGTGTTCAGTGTGCTGTGCGAGCTTCTCCTGTATTTACATGGAAGGGCTAGTCCTGGGGAAGAAAGCCTGCCTGTGCTCTGGCTGCGTAAGGCAGCTAATTACGGTGGTGGTTTCTGACGTGCAGCCTCCTGTCCCGGGAGGAAGTGGGCTGAGGGACCACCGGCTGCCAGCATTCCTGGAGCTGAAGATCACGGGCGTCCCGTGCCCGCTGCTAGCGTCCTTTTCCTGTATTACTGCAGGCTGAAGGATCCCAAACCGAGCTGGCCACCGCGTGCTGCAATTCAGGCACGCAAGATAGGGGTGATGGTAACACGCTGGATTTGCTTCCTGACCACAGCCACCTCATGTTAAAGCTGCAAATTCCTGTCCAACGGTAATTGGTGTGGCACTGCCAGTTCCAAGGGCAAGGCGTTCTGCTCTCAGGAGGTGTCAGAAGAGCTGCATGGCTGTGCTTTGTGTAGAGGAAAGTGTTTGCTGAGGGATGGTTATTCCCAAGGTGTGCAGGCTTTTTTGTTCTGTGGGTTGGTTATGCCTAAAAGCATCACCCACTCCAGGGCAGAGGAATGTTCCTGTAAGAGAACAAAATGTCCTTAACAAAGGGGGTGGTCAGGACTCTGGGACAAACCTGAGGACTCACACTGCCCCGGAATAATAGGGTGTTGAACGGGAATGGGATGTGAAACAGGACACTATGATTCAGCTTTGACTCTGTAAGGTTCAAGATTTTAAAAAACCTTTCAGAAGAGTAGGAAAAGAAGCCTTGTTGCTCTCATCAGGCTGGCAGAAAGGTGGAAAAACAGACCATTCCTTGTCTTCTGAAGAATCAGGTGCAGCAAAGGGATTAATGAGGCAGTGAGAAAGTGTCCAGCTCCTTTGCTGGTGGTTCCTTGCCTTTCCCATTTAGTTTTAATCTTGCTTTACATGTGTTTCCTATGAGAATGTCTGTACCTATTTTCTTTTGGCAAAGAACAGTACAGGAAGAGCAGGTTGTGATGTGAAGAGGCATCTCATGCTCCCCACAGGTCAAGCTGCTCCAACTTGTCTGACTGCCTATATCTATCCAGTATCCAAGCCTGGCTTTATGCAATGAAATTAGAAGATGATCATTCTGTCTTTCCTTGGCCACATCTCCATGTACGGAAAGCTGGCTCTGCCTCCCCAGTGAAGCCCCCAAGGCCGCATTGCCAGAGAGAGGATGAAGATGTTGGCAGTTTGTTTGGGGGCAGTAAGAGTACAATTAAGATTAAGAAGGCAAACACTTGATTTTGGTAGGATATACCCAATAGATGTGTGTATATAATCCATGGTTTAGAAGATGGCGTTCAAAATTCGCGTTGCTGGATCTCAAGTTTAACCCTTAGGAATTTTGGTTTAGTCTGTCTGCAAACTCAGGAAACTGCTGGCAAGGGTTCAAAAGTTTGAAGTGCTGCATCTGAAACAAAGTTTGGGCCCTGCTGTGCTGAATCCCAAAGGCAACTGAATGCAGGCAACATTTTGCCTTTCCTCCCAGGATCTTAAACCGTCCTGCAGAGAAAGGTGGTGCTGTTATCTCATTTTACAGATAAGAATGCTCTGGCACAAAGGAATCGAGTGCCTTGCCCAAGGTTGTACAGCAAGGCAGCAGCAGTGTCACAAAGCAAATCAGGTTCCTTCTCTCTGGCACCATTAGTCACTGAACTCCATCCTCTCCTCGTCTCCTCTTAATTATTCCATGAGAAAGGGAGATGAGGAGGAATGCATTAGTTCAACAGCTACAGATGGTGATAAAACAAAAGTGCAAGCTCAGCAGAGAGCATTTACCTCGGGTGAAGCAACGGGAGGCAGTGGCACACGGGCTCCTTCAGACGCCTCCTCCCTGGTGGAGGCAAATCTCCTGCAGCCGACTGTGCCTGCAAACCTGCAACACTCAACAGTGTCAGTAGAGCACCAAACAGGAGGGAAGGACAGCTGCTCCTCTCTTCACTCCCTTCCCCACAGGGCAGTGATGCATGAGGTCTTCTGTAACTTCTGCAACAAGCATATGACATAATTAAACCTTAAAATGTAATAAATGTGGTCTCCTGTAATGCAGAGGCTGTTTCTGTGCTGCCTTAGCAATGCACAGCTGACAGCACGCTCTTTTTCTGAAGCACAAACTTCCTTGACAAGATGCTATCCAGAACTTACTGCACAGTCTGTATTTTTTTGGTTTGTTTTATAAATTGCAAAAATTCAAAGTTGATGATATACTTAAGAGCTGCCTAAGCCCCAGAAGGAGATTTATGAGCCTAGTGTTTTAGTCTGTATTGAAAAGTTCAAGCCCAGGTATAAACTAGTTTATTTTTATCCACTACAGGAGAATTACAGGGCCAAGTGATGAGAAATCAGATATATTTTGCCATTTCATATGAAATTCTTTTGATTCTTTTCTTTTCATTGAGGTGTGCAAATAAATTATCGAGTCTTTTGTGATAAGAACAGCATTCCTATTATGGGGTCGGATAGTGAGGTGTCTGTTTTGTTTTTTTTTAAATTTGAGCTGAACAATCAGAATGAAATTGCAGCCCTGATATTTTGAATAAACAAAATGATCCAAGCCTTTATCTTTAATTCTTTGAAACTAAACCAAATAAATACAAATATATTTTCTCCTTCCATATTTCATATTATTCAGTAGGAATGAGGAGGAAGTCTTAGAACACTCTGTTTGAGACACAGAATTAATTTCTTTCAAATGCATTTAAATGGAGAAAGTGTACGGATTCAGATTCAGGGTACTTTTCTTTTTTTCCACAGTGAAGTTGATTTTACTTTTTAGATCACTCTCAGGACAATTTACTTATTTTTCCTGAGGTTACAGTTCAAAAGAATACAGCCTAGGTGGATGAGCAAAGGCAGGCTGCAACTGGTAATCTATTGAGCCATCAGTGTCTGGAGAAGTTGCTCTTTGTTGTGATGCTGAACAGCAACGCTGCTTTCCCAGCTCCTCTTCCTATGTTCCTGCTAATCTCATTCTGTGAGGTTTAGCTCTTGGTCCCTTTTACTTGTTGCTTTCTAACGTTTTGCCTTGACAAACGTGGATGAAGTCTTGGGACAGAATCTGACTGGGAGTGTTACAGACCTCTGCAGTGGTTGCTGACCTTTACGGATTGATGAATAGGGAAGGGGCTACTTGAGCTTACAGGTCACTCTCTCACGGGTGCTTTTTTCTTCTGTACCCAGTTTTTCCTGATGGTATAAAGCTGAATAACCAAATCATGCTGTGAATAACCAAATCATCCCTAGTTAGCATGCACGGAATGAAACACTTGAAAAACTACCCCTGTGTTAGCAGCAGTGTGCAGACTCCAGTCAGAACAGTTTGTAGTCTTCGACTTTTGATTTGGAAGAAAGTTGTTCAGTTTGGATCTGAGCAGCTTTAGACAGGAGAGTGCTTTCTTCTTTCAGATATTCTGTTGAAGACAATGAAGGGACTGGCACTTTTGTTAAAGATGACTTGTACGAAGTGTAATGAACTCCTGAAGAGCTTTTGTAAGCAGTAAGTTCTGTGACCTCCCGACCCATTTCCTTCAGTTCCTAGCATCTGATGGGTGCTGCCCTGCTTCTGAATGCCACCCGTGCAACCAGTTCAGCCAACATATCTGGAAATCTGGAGTCATTCCTTGCTTCACATGGCTGGTGATACCTCCTTTCTTATGAGATCCATTTGGGAAGACCATGGTGTGGCCTGTTTGCATAATGGCACCCAATACTGGGTTATATTGCTTTGACTGCTTCGTCCAACTTCTTCCTTTTTCATGTGCACACACCCAGAACACAAACAGGTATGTCAGAAGGAAACTATCTTCAGTGAAATCAGTGGGGGCTGCATGGGGAAATGCCTCTGCAGTGCTTTCAAGGTGCAGGTACGTCTATAGATTGCCATTAAAGAAAATTATGAAGACGTATATTTATATTAAAGTGCAGCCTGGAAGTCTGGATGTGCTAGATGTGATGTAAATGCATGGGAGGAGACCATCCCTGCCTGAAGGCTCAGCCAATGTCATGCAGCAGGGTAGGGGCACAGCAGAGATCAGTGCTAAGGATACAGATTTCCAGCTCCTCATCTTTGAACAGAGCCTTTAGCAATTCGGTTTTGTTTGTTTGTTATATGCACTCTTAGGACTGAAAAGAATCCTTCTCCTTTTACACCTTCTGTTTCAGGCTTTCTTTTGCTATAAGTGAAGAGGACAGAAATAGTTGAACGGAGCTGAAAACACTTTGTCCTTCTCACGTGCATAATAGATACACAAAGCTTTGATCCTAAGTCAGCAGAGCTGTACCAGTAAGCTTTGGGGGAAAATACAAGAAAGACCAGACTCAAATGATGGTTTTAAACTTCCTTTTCCAAAAAACATTAAGTGTATTTGAAAATTGTTTACTATTACTCTAATAGATTGGTCTTGGTTTGAATACTGCAGCCTTGTCTGCAGCCATCATGAAATGGTGGAAGGCAGCAAGGAAGGTGTGCAGCAAATTCAAAATCCTGGACTTCAGGAGAGCAGAATTTGGCCTCTTCAGGGATCTTCTTGGTAAGGTATCATGGGATAAAGCCCTGAAGGCAAGATGGGTCCAAAAAGACTGGTTAATATTTAAAGATCACCTCCTCCAAGCCCAGGCGTGACACATCCCAACAAATTAAAAATCAGGAAAAAATAATAGGACACTTGCTTGGAGGAACAAGGAGCTCCTGGACAAACTCAAATACCAAAAGGAAGCCTGCAGAGGGCGGAAACAAGGACAGGTTGTCTGTGAGGAATACAGAGAAACTGTCCCAGCATCCAGGGATCAGGTTAGGAAAGCTAAAGCCCTGATAGAATTAAATATAGCCAACAATATCAAGGACAAGAGACATTTCTATAGGTACCCTGGTGATAAAAGGAGGGCTGGGGAAATGTGGGTCGTCTCCATAAGGAAAAGGGACGCCTGGTTGCCTGGGACATGGAGTGGGCTGAGGTATCCAATGGCATTTTCGCCTTGGTCTTTTCACCAGTGAGGGCTCCAGCCACACCCCCTGAGCTGCAGAAGGCAAAGGGACTGGGATAATGTAGAGCCTCCCACTGCAGGAGACCAGGTTCAAGACCATCTAAGGAACTTGAAGGTGCACAAGTCCACAGGACCTGATGAGAGGCAGACACAGGTCCCAAGGGAACTGGGAGAGGAAGTTATTAATCCACTATCCATCAGATTTGAGAAGTCATGGCTAGTCCAGTGAAGTTGCCACTGACGGAAAACAGGGAAGTATAACCCACATATTTTGCCACTAAGGGCAAATCGTTCCAGAAGAATTTGGTGGCCTTCTCCAACTGGGTTCCAGCAGTCGTGGATGACGGAAGAGCGACTGACAACACCTACCTGGGCTTGTGCAAAGCATCTGACTCTGTCCCACACAGCATCCTTGTGGCCTTCCCCAGGGGTCAGTATTGGGACAGGTATCATTTCACATCTTTCTTGGCAGCATGAGCAGTGGGATCAAGTGTGGTCTCAGCAGGTTTGCCCACAGCACCAAGCTGTGTGGTGCAGTCAACATGCTGGAGGGAAGGCATGTCATCCAAAGGGACCTTGAGATCTTGAGAGGCGGGCTCAGGCAAACCTCATGAAGTTCAACAAGGCCAAGTCCTGCAGGGAAATCCCAAGGAAAAATCTAGGCTGGGAGGAGAGCAGCCCTGACTTGGAAATGTTGGTGGATGAGGAGCTCAACATGACCCAGCCACGTGCACTTGCTCCGGAAAGCCAAACGATCTGGGCTGCACCCGAAGCAGCCTGGCCAGCAGGTGGAGGGAGGGGATTCTGCCCCCGCTGCTCTGCTGAGATCCCAGCTGGAACACTGCATCCTGCTCTGGGGTCTCCGACATAAGGACGTGGACCTGTTGGAGCAAGTCCAGAGGAGGGTGATGGTGATGCTCAGAGGGCTGGAGCACCTCTGCTGTGGAGACTGGCTGGGAGAGCTGGGGTTGTTCAGCTGGGTGAGGAGAAGGCTCCAGGGAGACCTCGTAGCACCTTCCAGGGCCTAAAGGGCTACGAGAAAGCTGGAGCAGGAGTTTTTACAAGGTCATATAGTGATAGGACATGGGGTAATGGCTTTAAACCGAAAGAGAATAGATTTAGATACGTGGAAGAAGTTCTGCACTGTGAGAGTGGTGAGGCCCTGGCACAGGTTGCCCAGAGAAGCTGTGGCTGCATCATTCCTGGAAGTGTTCGAGGCCAGGTTGGATGACATTTTGAGCAACCTGGTCTAGAGGAAGGTGTCCCTACCCATGGCAGAAGAGCTGGAATCAGATGGTCTGCAAGGCCCTTTCCAACCCAAAACATCCTACAATTCTGAAATAGTCAGTGAAAATATGGTAATTTTAATTATTTAGCACTTGTAACTTCTTTGTTTTTCCCTTAAACAGTTCTCTTACCTGTAGAGAACATGTTCGAGTGTCTCACAGTGCTTCTTTCTTTAGTTTTGACCATGAAGCTCAAAAGAGATGAACTAGGTCATCCATCACCTTCTTGAGATTTATCGTGAAGGCTTTTAGCTATTTCAAATATTCCTGTGGATTCTCTCCTCCCTAACTTGTTCCTTTGGAACAAAACCTTGTCTTCTGAGTAAGCAAATGCGGTGTCCTTAGCAGTACAGAGGATACAGAGTTTCCCACATGAATACTCAGATGACCTCTTTTTCATGTCACTTTTACTTGTACGGAAGGGACTGGAGCTTTCTGGCCTTAATGGGGGGTAGTGAGAAGTTCTCCTGTTGTTTTTTCCATAGAGGCTGGGCAGAGGAGCTGCTCTCTCTCTGCTGGGATCAATGACAAAGCTCTTGACAGGCCTTGCTGGGAGCTGGCCCTGGAGTGCTGATAGCTGGAGCCATCAGTTAGGCACAAACACACATCTGCTTCCATGCCGGCAGTGTGAGTAACATGGTTCCTCAGCATCACTGCTGTGAAGGAAGAGATCAGCCTTGGCATTAGGCCTTGGCAAAGGCGTCCCGCTCGCGTGTGCTCAAAGGCAGACTGTGCACTGCATTCTCTGAGGCAATCCCTGCAGGTACAAAGAGAGGGTTTGGGTTTAATTACATATTATTTGAGCCGGAGAACAGCCAGTGACGCGTGTTCCTGTCTGTGACTATGAAATGTGTATTCTCATCCTACCACTCCACGAAGACGTTCACCTGGAAATCCGTAAGAACCAAAAGCTTTGTGTGCAAATGAGGCCCTATCTCTACATCGTGTGTGGGCCTTTCTTGTTTGGATTAGTGACATCCTTTTCTCCAGAGAAATACCTCACAGGGAGCTTTCTAAAAGCTCAGAAACCACCCTGAAGTGAGATATGTCACAAGCAGGGTGTATTATTGCAGTACAATGTTTTGGCAGGTTAGACTGAGGACAAGTGAATTCTCAGTGTTTGAAGGAACAGAACTTTCAGTATTTCCAGTATTACCATGAAATTGTTTGATTTTGAAGCCTGTCCTATAAATGTACTGAGCAGGCAATCTGTTTTACCTGTTCTTTTTGTATGATCAGTAGTTGATTTCAGCTATTACAGCACAGAGTTGTATTCAGATAAGGTTTAAAAATGTAGCTATGAATCCATAGGTAAGAGGTGTAATTTACTTTTCAGTTATAATGAAATCCTTACTGAATTAAGACTGAGGTTATTATATTCTCCAGCCTCATTCTGTCCAGTTGTGATCTTCTAACTCTTTGCAGAAAACATTCCCAAAGCCCTTCTTCTGAACTTTTGTATTATTTCCTCAAGACATTTGTATCTTTGACCCATTACTAAACATTTTTTCTGTATTCGTGGTAGGTCATGCTACCCTTTAATCAAGCTTTATGAGGGGTTCAAGCAAGTAAATAAAATTTATAAGTGCATAAATAAGTATGCTTTAAAAATGATTTCAACAAAACAAAATGCAAAAGGACTTAAAGAGAGTATGAACTGGATGTAGACAGTGTATATCCACTGACCCCGTCCTGACACTGACAGTGGCAACAGGGTTATGTCCAGAGGCCAGAAGTCTCTTTAGAAAGCAAGAAGACTTCAATGATGCCTTTCTTTCTCTTGAGCAAATACATCCTGAATGGCAGAAAATAAAATGAGGGACAACTCAAGCTGGTGGAAAACCATGAGTGGTAATATGCAGTGTGAGAAAGGAACCTAAGTTAAAGTCAGATGGAAAAAGCCCTGGAGTTGGGTGCATGCAGCAGGGAAAATAAGATGTGTTATTCTTTGAAGCATGGCTCTCCTGAGAGCCCCAAGAAGATGGTGAGATCTAAGGAAACGACAGGTTTCCCTCGGGATGGCCCAGCACAGGTCTGAACAAGAACATTGTAGAAGACACCTGAATTGTTTAGCACTTGTTGCATGGCTATTTGAAATTGAAAATATTTTGCTTTATCCTTTTCCTTCAGCTTAATAAGACAGCGGCACAAGTATGGAATTGCAATGAAAGTGGTGGAGAAATGACAGCGTGTGCAGTGCAAGGAAAATCAGAAAAGAAAAATTCAGGGGATGTCAAGAAAATCAGTCTGATCTGACAGCTTCTAGATCTTTGTTTTAAAGAAAGTGACAGCAACATTGACACGAAGAGGAATTGACACAGCACTGTAGAATACAGTGAATGATCCTGGCAGAAATGGGGACCAGATCTAGAGCCTGAGTGCCTGCAGTGGCAAATCCTCACAAAACCATGCAGGTATAACATGCAGCAAGTGAAGAGGCTGGTTATTCCTGTGCCTGCCTTTCTGTACAATGCTGTGCTTTTTGCACAAGAGCCTTTTCAGCTGAGCTTATGAATTGACAACAGTATTGAAAGTAAGATTTTGTCTACCTCATTCACTTCTCACTGGGGAAAGAATGATGCTCCATCCATCACCAGCCCCTTGTGCTGCAGGGGCTGCTGCATTGTAATCCCCTTGTTATTGTAAAGACAATCCAGCCTCATCCTTTACTTTGCAAACAATTCCCAGGGAGTCCCGTGGGGCTTGTGAGGTGGGTGTAGATTCTGCTGGCAGCTGATCGCTCTGCATGCCTTGCATGCATTTCTACTCAGTGCTTATAAAGCCAGTTGTCAAAAGCTGACTCTTCAGTTGGAAAAATGGCACCAGAAGGCCACATTTACAGTGTTTCCTGGTCATTAATGGCTGAAGAGTAGTAATTTTTAAATTAATATGTGCCATCTGCAAAGGCTGCTGTTGTAATGGCCCATATATATTTCACATCCAGTGTGGACTTGAGACTTATGTGTCACTAATTAGTACACAAAATAATAAATTAAGTTTATTTGGGTGTGTTTTATATGCAGAAAACAAATGAGTCTGCTACTTCTACTGGGAATATTCATCATAAGTCAGATTTTTAGTAGCTTAAAGTCAATTAACTTCTTAAAGCTGTGATGGCTTACATCAGCCTAAGCTTTGGTTCAGGTATCTTTTGAAGTTGTGCTGCCTACAGTTTCTTGTTGTAATTCATGGTAACTTTTGAATCCTACATACTTTGTTTTAGCAAGGAAACTTAATTTCATTTATCATGAGAAAAGGTACTTTTAATTCCAAAACTTGGTCAGCTAGTTATTTTTAATAAGAGGCACTGTATAAACTGATACAAAAAAATTCTTGGCTACAAAACTTTAAATCCCTCATTGTTATGACAAGCCCTCTATTCTTTTCAGCCTTTCATTCCTCCATTTCATTTTTATCCTGCTTGTACCAGCATCAGTCATTGGTTTTGGCAGTGTTTCTTAACCTTTGAGCAGGAAAAGTTGAGTGATTTTTCTCCACCTTAGAGTTTTAGCCCTCTTGACAGCTCGAGGCCTGTTTTGCCTAAGGAACTTGTCAGTGTTCAATGTTCTACTCAGAGGCACAACCTCAGGCTTGTCAAGTTGTTTATGGCTTTAGAGATCTGTGCTTTGGGTATCCAGTCTCAGAACAGGCTGTTCAGCCACTGCTGTGCATGATCCAGCTCCACTAAAGCTCTCCTCCTGGGGACTGGGGAAGGTGCTATACGAAAGGGACAAAACAAATCAATCAATTAAAAAGAAAAAAAAAGGGAAAACTGAACCCTTCACTGTGGGGTTTGGGTTTTTTGAAAAGAAAAGGAGGATAAAAAGAGAGAAGCCTCACATATTTGGCAGAGACTCTGACATTAGTAGCATAGAAGCAGTGTCAGGAGTAAAAAATAGGCCTTATTGAAAATCCCAGGAGAATTGCATTCTGAATAAGTGAACACTTGATCCTGGGTTGCTGCCACGGGCTTCAAGGAAAGCTGGAGGTGCTCAGAGCTATATGGCACAATCCTCCAATCTTCATAGCCTAGGACAAATTCCAGTCTCATCTTTCCCTTATTAGAATACCTGCTTACTCATACTGCAGCCCAAGTCAGTGATATGCAGCCTTTTGGCTGGAAGTTGCAAGGAAGCTGAAATCCTGTATCAGCATGTTTGACAGTGAGGGTCCTAAAGTACAGCACACTAAATCCTGAGAAGTGGAAATCCTGATTGGTGTGCTACAAATACCTGGGTATCTACAAAGCTCCCACCATCTTTAATTAGAGTGGGTTTGGATGAAAACTTTTAATCCGAGGATTGAAATGAAACCTGAGTGAAGAATTTGCTCAGTTCCTAAACTTCCTGTCAAACTTAGCTTTCTTTATTCACTTACAGGGCTAATTATGTTTTCCAAACGGAGGGTTGGAGGCCTTCAGGTAAGCAGAGCTCTGTAAAGGTCACAGCCAGGGCTGGGGTCCTGTCAGGCTGTATGGGCTATATAGGCAGAAAATTGACTTGAATTCTCTCTAGCATTATTTGGCTCCTGCCTCCCTTCTCCTTTTCAATCAGTACAGTAGAAAGTTTGTTTGAAGGGAGATAATTTTACAAAGTGCTGAGTTCAGTGTTCCAGAGCCTCTGGCATGCAGCAGGAGACTTGCATGCTTTTAATCTATCTCCTGTGCTCCAATATTAAAGGAAATGTTTTCAAAGTGATTTGAGCAAGTTACCTGTGTGAAACCTGCTAACAAATAATAGGGTATATATGTGTAACAGTTACTTCACTTTCAAAGTTTGCCCTTAGGAGCAGAAAAGATTTCTCATTGCTAGAAATACTTTATTTTCTTAAAAAAAAAAAAAGAAAGAGAAGAAAAGAAAGGCTCTTGTATGTGATTTTTCATTGCTGTGTCTCTTCTGCTGGCTTTAATCATGTAAGCCTCCCACCAAGGTCAAGGGGAGTTCTGGCTGATTTACAGCCTACAGGAACTGGAAAGCTGATGCAGATTTAGTGACTGTTTCCATAGGACCAAAGGAAACAGTGGAGGCAAGAAGCAAACCTCAAACCCAGGAACCTCCTCAATCATTTCCCCTTCACCAGTGTTTCACTCCTTGAGAGAGGAGATCCTCACAGATTTGAGAGGTGAATTCTTTGAGAGATCCTGCCCGTGGTTGCAGTGTTATCCTGTCAAGGACCAGATCCTGCAATCGTGTGTTTGGGCTGGGGAATGCTCCCATTTCCCAGTGACTTGGAGAACACTGAAGTGATTCAGGCAGTTGTAACTCTGAGCTGAGACTGCTGATATTCAGCACTTAGCAGGATCTCATTTATTCTGCATAGTGCAAGCCTGCAGAACTGTGGCCAGTCTTAAAGCACTGTGATTATGAGTCCTCTTTAATTTCCTGGTGGAATCTTCTCTAGGGATACAGCAGCAGGGAGCAACAGTGGGGCACAGAGCTGATTGCTGTTAAACCCTGTCCTGTTCTCAAAACGTCCCTCTGCTGCCCTTACCTGCCTGTGCTAAGCACTGTGCTCTGCTCTGGGCTTGTCTCAAGGTCCAGCAGGAAGGATGAGGTCAGGTTTGGCTCTGTGAAGAGCAATGTGGCAGAGCCCAGGAGAGTTTTGTGTGTGAAAGAGATGGCCATCCAGGGAATGAACAGTCTGCTGCCTGCTCAGCACAATGTGACACTGTCTCTGAGATTTCAGTAAGAGAAAAGTGAAGGGTCCACAAAGAGAAAGAAAAAATGGGAGAGAAAGGATATTGCTGCTTGGGAATTTGGACTGTGATCTTTTGCTGAGCAGTGTGTACTGCCCTGTTGTTTGACTACTTTTGCATGTGTTATTTGACCTTTCCAGTTAGTTTTGCCCAAATATATCTGTAGTGATAAAATGTGACAATGTAACTCCTTCCTCCTGGAAAGAGAATCCTACAGCTGATTTCCTTATTTCACATTCCATCAGTATCTCTTCTACCGCTGTTCTGTGCTGAAGTAATTTTTCTGCAAGTCTCCTCCATCATTAGAACTCCTAATTTGAACAGCTGCTCGCACTGGTTGGGCTATGATTTAGGTCCACAGTAATAGGATCTCCTTCCTAATAGATATTGGGGGAGGATTTCCCCCTTTTTCCCCTCCACTCTGTTTAACCTGGCGCCTTCATCCCACCTTATTTTGCTCTTTCTGCAACCTCCCATTGCAGCCCCCATTGTCTTACTGATGTTTTTTCACATTGGCTCAGTGTGAGTTAAAAATCGGCAGGATCTGTCCCATTTCAGGGTCAGAACAAGTGGAGACAATGGTGTCACCCCATGGCTCCCAGATGATATTGACCTCTCACCAAGCCTACTCCAAAGCACAGTGTGGTCACGGTGAGTCTGGTGGTAGTTGGATCCACAATCCTCCTGTCACTGTGGAATTAACACATCAATTCTGAGGTTTGTGTTTCAAAGTATATGAGATGTATTTAATTGCATATTACAAACTGCACTGGGACGACTCCAGTGTACCTCGCTCCCACTAATTTTCCAGTTGTGTCCCAGCCAGGCCTAGGGCAGGCTCCCAGCACCACACCAGTGTGGGTGGCATGTCTCCCTCCCAGGGCAGGAGGCACCAGCTCTGGTTGCTGCTGTTCTCCAGCCCCTTTTAACGCCGTCAGCTGAGAGGTACCTCTGACTCTCTGCTCAGAGGGATTTTTGCCAATTTGGTTAAATATGTTCCTTGCAGATGTGTGTGGGAGCTGCCCTCCCAGGAGATGTGGGAGTGGTGCCCCACAAAGCTTTAACTCGATCACTGTCCTTCGATACTAGTGATGGTTGGATCACCGCACCTCTCCTCTCAGATTCCTGGCAGAGTTTCGTGCCTCCTGCCTGCAGTCCCTTGCCCAACTCTGGCAGTCACTAACTCTGTACACATGTAACTCCTCGTGGTCACCACTGAGATTTTCAGCGCTCCGCAGGGGTAGATTAGATTTTGGAAAGAAATTCTTCCCCGTGAGGGCGCTGAGGCCCTGGCACAGGTTGCCCAGAGAAGCTGTGGATGCAGCATCCCTGGAAGCGTCCAAGGCCAGGCTGGATGGGGCTCTGAGCAGCCTGGTCTGGTGGAAGCTCTCTCTGCCCGCGGCTGGATCTAGATGATGTCCCTTCCGACCCAGACTATGGGATGACCCTGGTGCTGCGTGCCCCCGCGGGTGCCAGCGCTGCTGCAGGCTGTGATGCCCTGGTTCATCTGCCGGTGCCCCGCGGACAGCTGCCGGAGCGGAGCGGCCCCGCGGCCGGAGCGGCCCCGGCGGCGCGGTCTCTGTCGGCCCCTGCCGGGCGGGAGCGGCCGCCGCCTCCTCCGCTTCCACCGAGGGATGAAACCCGGGCAATGTCCTCAAAACCGGAGCGCTCCGTGTCACAGAGCCTGGCAGGAAAATCTCCTGCGTATCCATACCCTGCGATGTACCCAAGCGTGCGTTTTGCCCGCTCTGCCCGGCCAGGGCAGGTGTTGGTCTGTACCATTCTGAGTCCTTACAGCACTCACAGGTCGGACAAAAACAACAGGAAAAGTCGTTTCCTGATGCGACAGGAAGAGTTTTTCCTAGCAGATTCCCCAAACTTCAGAATGCTGGCTCCCTGATTTCATTTTCAAGGCTGAGGAAGGCAGAGAACCAGATTATAGCCAAGGGAAGAGGTGACTTGACAAGAAGAGCTCCTGTTTGTTATGGGAGAATTCCAAACCCAGTCTTGTCACAGGACCCCAAAAGGGTTCATGTTGGCTAAGAGGCTCTCTGCTATGGTAGAGTTTTCCTCTGCATCCCAGTCTGGAGAAAGCTATGGAAGTTGAAAGCTGTGTTTGGTCTTCAGTGTATCTTCAAGTTACTGAAAAGAAACCTCGGGCACGAAACACATCATCTTCTGGCATCAGGTACTAGCTGTCAGCTACCACAAGAGTTAACTAAAAGAGCATAGTCTGCACAAACTCCTACCTTTTCACCAAAGAAGTCTATTTTGAGACCTTTCAAAGATGGGTAGCTGGCTGCATGGGAGAAGGAAAGGTCAAGACAGTCATTAGGGCACGGGAACCCAGCTCTGCCAGATCCCAGAACCAGGATCCTCCCACACCAGCAAATCAGCTGCAGGCTCCCACAGCTCCATCAGACACACACTGGTAGCAGAGAGATTTGCATAAATTTTACTGGCAATGAAATGAAATTATATAGAATGTAAAAAAAGGAAAAGTAATTAAGTGTAGCAAATACGATTGCAAGAGAGAATTTATTCATGAAAGTAGGAAGTGAGGCAAATCCATTTCTCGTTCAGTTTCCCCTGTGTTTTGCTATGAGGATGATCAGTTCAGCTGCAGACTGCTTTGACAGTAAGTTTGATTCTTACTTAACAATGTGTCACCTGTAAATCAAAGTAGGATCTTGAAATTTGTGAATTACATATTTAAAATTAAAGATTTGGTCAAATATTTTGACAGGAAGACAATTTTTATGGTTTTCTGTTGAGCATCTGTAGCTGTTTTCTCTGTGTTGAAAGTGAACTCTGTGCTTCTTAGAGCTCTTGATGGTTAAAGGAAGTGATTTTACCCTCCTAATCAGATCTCCTACTCATTCTTCCTAGGCTCTCTGACTTTTAGCACAGGGACAATAATTTTTATGTAGCTCCAAGCTAGGTGTCCCTAGGGAGTTCTATATAATAACCTTCAAAAGAATTTTGAAGATTTCTCCCTCATACAGTATCTCTGTGTAAAAGCTGGGTACAGCAAAGTGATGATAGGATGTTTTTTGGAGGTGTTTAATGGAGAGGAATTTAAAAAAAAATCTTTATTTTGTTAAGAACAAATGAGGTTTCCTACCATTTCTTACACCTTCTTCAAATCAACTTTGTAAGTAACCTTACTTAGGGTCTTCACTCAGAAAATGACAGGAATTGATATCTGCAAAGATGTATCAAGCAGCTTTCTGTCTGCAGTGAAAGATTTATACTCTGGTATGTCTCCCAAATAGTGGAATTTTTCTCTCACATTCATTATCTGTGGTGCAGATAATTTCCTTTGTGCACACAGACTTTCATCTGCCTCCAAATCCATCTTTTTTTGTGGCAGTGTGTAACACCTGACAGCGGGCTCGCTGTCACATAGAATTAACCTCTCCTGTCCCGTACGTTGTTGTGGAGGAGCACAGGACTGAGCAAACTTTGTGGTAACAGTTTAGATGTAGTACTCCACAGGGCCAGGGAGTGACCCCTCTTTTAACAGGCCCTTTTCCTGCTTTGTACTTCTATTAATTTTATTTAGATTTTCTAGCTGAGGCAGGTGCTAGCAGTCCCTGCTGCGCTGCACTAGACTCTCACCTCCTCTAACACTTCCCTGCTGATCATTATCCTTTGTTTATAGAGCTTCTGCCAAGTTTCCATCCCCTGACTGCTTGTGTCTGAGGCAGTTTGAACCGAGCACAACAGGGAGCTGCTGCAGGAAATGCCTTAATGAAAACCCCAGCTCACAAGCCTGTCGTATTCTCTGCACCCACTAATTCTGCAGAACTGAAGTTCGTGCAGCAGCATTTCTCCACAAGGGCACACTGTTTATTGCTCAGAACAGTCTCTTGGGGAGGATTTGTAAATTTTGGCTCTAGGTATTGTTGATGTTTTACAGGTGTCTGACGTAACTGTGGGGACTGCTGGTGCTGTCCTGGCTTTGTTCCTCTGTGGCTCATGCTGCAGGGAAGGTAATTTCTGTAGTGAGATTCCAACGAGATTTATAGTGGGGTACTTCAAGGCTGATGGAGTTTTTAGGAACTGACATTAGTGTGAGGTCAGAGTTTAAGCCCCTGGTGCACTAGTGTTTATTTCCTGTGAATTTTACAGTATCTTTGGCCTGAAGCAGCTTTGGACATGAGCTAGAACTCCCACGCCTTTGCCTACAGCCTTATCAGCAGTGCTTATTCACTGCTTTTGTTGGTTACTCTGTTGAGTGGTTTTTCGTGACTATCTCACAAGTGGTCAGACACAAGCAAAACAAGTTAAATAGTCAGACACACAGACAACAAAAATCTCTGCTGTTATTCCATGATCTGCCTCACTTGGAGAGCTTCATGTGTTTGGTAGTATTTAGGCACATTTACTGCTTTTCATCTCAAAGCACCTTATAAACATTTATTAAGTCTTATTACTGGTAAGCAATCTAAACTCCTTCTATTTTCAACTCCTTCTTGTCTCCACCCACCAAGACATGGGGATCAGTTTCAAGACACTTCACTACAATAGGAGCTGCAGTGACTAAGCAGTCAAAATATTTGCGTGACAGGTTTACCGATCTGCTCTGCCAAACAAACCACCCACCCTTTTCTTGGTATTCAAGACACAAAGGCTACAAAACTGAGTGTAAGTTGCATTGGTTTGGTGTCACCAGAGAAAAGTCTAATAAGCACAGTCTTTGAGGGCTGGCTCTCTCTCTGGTTTGGGTTGGAAAGGACCTGAAAGATCATCTGGTTCCAGTGCCCCTGCCATGGGCAGGGACACTTTCTGGTATCCCAGGTTACTCCAAGCCCTGTCCAACCTGGCCTTGGACACTTCCAGGGATGGGGCACCCACAGCTTCTCTGCAGCAGCCTGGTCCCGTGTCTCACCACCCTCACAGCAAAGAATATCTTCCATATATCTCATCTTAACCTACTCTCTTTCAGTTTGAAGTCATCACTCCTTGTCCTATCACTACAGTTCTGATTAAGGCTTCTCTGGCTTTTACGTAGATCTCAATACTGGAAGGTTGCTGGGAGGTCTCCACACAACCTTCTCTTCTGAACAGCCCCAACGCTCTCAGCCTGTCAAAATGTGGGAAAATATAACAGTCAAGTGTGTTTGTTTTGGGAAGACTTTGTTACTTCGAATATATCCCATGTCCTTATCAAATAGAGCTGTGTGAAATACACAGGTGAACCATCTCTCCAGCTCCCTGCATTAGGATCACAAAGGCAGAGCTTCCCCTTTGGATGCAGCTACGTCTTTGGTTTCAGTTCAGGTAACAGTGAGTGGCTTCGTGAGGATGAGGAGGAGAACTGACTGAGGGTGTGGCTTCCAGCTGGGCATCTTTGCTCCCAGCACATATTTGATGACAGGCTCCCATGAAATACAGACATCCCACTAGGTGAGAACAGAGCATACAGAACACAGCAGGGTCTTAAGAGCTGAGCAGGGCATGGATGTGTGTGTGTGCTTTTGTTATGCACGTTGTAATTGATCGAACTGAGTAAATTACACTACAGAAAGCAGAAGTAGATTAAACATTATTTTACATTAAAAACAATCCTAATGCTGTGAAATGTTATCTTGACAACCAAATTCTGCCTTCATGCAGGCGACCATAATTCCCATGGGAGTGAATTGCCAAGGTTGTACTAAGGCAGATACAGTTTCATTGTGGCTGGTACTGATACACATTCATGTAAATCCCCTTTTCTGTTTTCTTTGGGGG